>SJYT01049699.1:252058-265819 GCA_006410635.1 Cephalophus harveyi
CAACCCTGGGATTTCTTTGGAAGGAATGATGCTAAAGCTGAAACTCCAGTACTTTGGCCACCTCATGCGAAGAGTTGACTCATTGGAAAAGACTCTGATGCTGGGAGGGATTGGGGGCAGGAGGAGAAGGGGACGACCAAGGATGAGATGGCTGGATGGCATCAGGGACTCGATGGACGTGAGTCTGAGTGAACTCCAGGAGATGGTGATGGACAAGGAGGCCTGGCGTGCTGCAATTCATGGGGTCGCAAAGAGTCGGATACAACTGAGCGACTGAACTGAACTGAACTGAACTGAACCTTGTTAGGAGAGCCCTAGCGAACAAATACAGCAGGGGACGGTGACTGACTCCCTTGCCACAGCAAGTCTGAAGACCCCAGAGCCTTGGCCTGATGTCACTGGCTGCTCTTCAACTATTTCCACAGCACGTGGCCCTGCTGTGGGAAGGACAGGCCTTCCTAGGGAGTGCCAGTACCCCAGGCAGCCAGGACTCAATGGGTGGAAAAGTGAAAGTGTGAGTCACTCAGTCCTGCCAAGCTTTGCGGTGCCATGGACTGTGGCCCACCAGGCTCCTCTTCCATGGGATTCTCCAGGCAAGAATACTGGAATGTGTTGTCATGCCTTTCTCCAGGGGATCTTCCCGATCCAAGGATGGACCCCGGGACTCCTACACTGCAGGCAAATTTTTTTTTACCATCTGAGCCACCAGGGAAGTCTGCTGGAAGCCTCTTCGCAGGCTACGGGTACTGGGACTTGACACAGCCCGAAGTTCATCTTGACTGAGAAGTTCCCACAGCCTCTGAACCGCCATCAGGGCTCCTTCTGCATCACTGCTGTCTGGTTACTAAAGAGCTTCCCACAAGGCAATGCGGGGCCCGGCCCGGCTCCGGGCGCTGGTGGGCTGGCCGCCGCCACCCCATCCCGTGGCTGCACCCCGACCCCAGGCGCTCACAAGACAGCTATGGCCCTGGCAGTCCGCGATGCTGTTTCATTCCCATTTTGTCAAGTACGTGGGGCTCCTTCAGAGGCGTCAGTTCGGCGTTCCCTGGGCTTAGGGAACAAGGGCCTCGCCTCCCAGGGCAGGCGGAGGCTGACTGGAAACAAGTTATTTTGAGACGGGCACAGGCTGTACAGATAACAGCGTGTTTTCCTGCTGAAGTCGTCGTGTGAGAAATGTTGGGTTAGGGGGGAGAGGCACGCGGATGAGTCTAAAAATAGAAGGCTGTAATTAGCCGAGCGCGGACTCCTTCTGGAAGGCGTCGATTGCTACGGCAACCAAACACCCGGTTTCTCCAGGACAGCTTTCATTCTGTGAAATCTGATTCTTTTCAGTTAAGGTGATCTGTTACGCGTCTGAATGCAACTTAATGTTACAGAATCGTAGGCCCCTTACACGTGCATTAACGCACAAATCCAAACAAACGCTTGGGCAAGTCAGCACTCATTTTCTTTTTTTCTTTCTGTTATGGAAATACAGGCATCAAGGCTGTGGGCTTTTCCTACAGGTTAAGGACAGGTTATGAAGATAATACAGGAGGGTGTGGGGCTGTAATACAGGTCAGACACGGGGCTGCTGAAAGGGTGTGAAGGGGGAGTTAGGCTTAAACGTATTGGTTGAAGAGCAGGACATTTTTTACTGGCCAGAAACTCCAAGGGCCAGTTCTCAAGTCTTTACTCTGTATATTGTGTCTTATGGAATTCCAGAGTAGTTCTGCAGGGGACATGCGTGAGCTGCTCAGGGTGTGATTACAGCACGTATGTCATCATGCTTACCCACAAAGTGATGGGTGTGTGATGAATGGGATTTGCACAAATGCACCCTGCAAAGCCTCGAGCCCAGAGCTTGGGGCCAGAGAGACCAGAGCCCCTTGGGTGGCAGCAGCGTGCGTGGGATCCCTTTATGGACAGAGGACAGGAAACCGTTTCCTGCCTCAGTTCTCAGAGGACGTGCGGGCTGTGCTGACCGGTGGATGGAGGGGGTTAGGGGCAGCAGGCCTCCGGAGGGGAGAACCCCGGGGGAAGGGATGGTCATGGTAGCACCGGAAACCTCTGTATTGGAAACTTGGGTGTTTGTTGCTATTTGTATTTTCAATAAGGATTCCCCTTGTTTTTCTGCAGTCTCAGTTACATTAACATTCTTTTGCAAGTATCAGCTAATTTTGGTTATCTTCAGGGAATAAGAGCAAAGAGACTTTGCTCTAGGACTGGAATTTTGATGGGCACCAAAGAAATCAGAGTTTAAAAAAAAAAACAAAACACCACTCCCAGGGGAAAGTTCACCTAGGAAGGCAGAGTCTGGGAGACCTGGAGCGGAGTTGGAAAATGCCCCCCTTTCTATGAGGGGCTCCTCTCAAGTGCCTCTTTGCTGGAGGAACTTTCGAGGAGTTTGCACTTGGAACTTACGAAGACGCTGTTCTGTGTTCTGCCCGTGTTCTGCCCTAGGAGGTGGCGTCTCAAAACACTTGCCTCCAGCACTGCTTCTGGTTTGTAAAACAGTAAAACCATTTTTCGACATGTGCCTTGTGGACCAGAAATATTACAGTTGCCATTTTGGAAAATATTCACCTACCATACAGTATAGCAGTCTTTTTTTTTTTTTCCAAACAAGAAATTTGTTCTCTGAGAGACTGGCGCCAGCTCCACGCCTCGTGCTGCGCACTGTACA
The DNA here is from genome assembly GCA_006410635.1 of Cephalophus harveyi. Lineage (NCBI taxonomy): Eukaryota > Metazoa > Chordata > Mammalia > Artiodactyla > Bovidae > Cephalophus > Cephalophus harveyi. The sequence continues at coordinate 254,724 of SJYT01049699.1, forward strand.
CCCAAATAGATCTTCTGTTTCCTTGTGTGCACGAACCATGGTGTCATGAGCCTTTTCAAAAAATTTATTTGGTTGCACTGGGTATTAATTGCAGTATGTGAATTTATGTGGCATGTGGGCTCTTAATTCCGATAGAATCGAACAGCCCCCTGCGCTGGGAGTGTGGTGTCTTAGCCACTGGACCACCAGGGAAGTTCTCATGAGTCTTTAAGAGATCTTTTCCCTCATGCTATTCCTGATCCTTGTTTTTCTTCCTTTTTTTCATTTTATATCATCTTTTTTGCTTACTCTTAGAAAAACTGTCTTTTTTTTTTTAAATTTTATTTTTACTTTATTTTACTTTACAATACCGTATTGGTTTTGCCATACATTGACATGAATCCACCATGGGTGTATATTAGCTCCCAATCCTGAATCCCCCTCCCACCTCCCACTCCATATCATCTCTCTGGATCATCCCCGTGCACCAGCTGTCTTTAAAATAATCTTTTTCCTTCAAAGGACACATCCAGAAACTGTCATACTTCCTAAAAGTCTTTCAGTAATTTAACCAGCTGAGTAAACATAAGGTGTTTTGTTATATGTTTGTTTTATGAGAAGGCTGATGTTAGGACAATGGCCATACAAACTGCTACCACACTCTGTCATCACCCCAGACCCCAGCTTGTTCTTATTTCAAAGACTCTTCTGAAAACATATAATTTTAGGCAACCTAATTACAATATGATATATAACATTTGGGCCAGTTGACCCAGATCAACATTAAATGGAAACTTCCAATTATTTAGGCAAAAAGCAAGCCTAACAAATGACACGTGGATTTCACAGGAGGTACAATATTAAAAGCATCATGCCATAGCAGGCAGGGGGCTGCCTGCAAGGTGGAGAGCTCCTGTGCAATTATATTTTGTAGTGCCCCTGAGGTCACCCCAAGAAGCCCTACTTCTTGGAGCCCTAATGCCAATCAGCCCTTTGTGAGACCTCAGTGGTCCCTCTGAACATAGGTCCTGAACACAGACTGGATCGTGTTTGGTACTTAAGGGAGCCTCAGCCTGATCAATGGCCTGTGAAGCCCTCTGCCATGCAGGACGTCCAAGCGTGTTTTCCACTCCCGGCTGCCTTGTGCCGGGATACATGTCATGCGCCGATCAACTATGGGGCACCACTGCCATCAGTCATCTTTGGTCCAGCTTCCTGGCAGACAGCAGTATCCCGGTTCGGGCCGCTGGGAGGCAAAACAATAGGTGACTGGAAACAATGAATTGGAATCTCCGCCCTGCCTCTTCCTCTGCCTGGCTCTGTGTATCAGTCGGCTCAGGTTGACATAACAGAGTATCAGTACCGCAGACTGGGAGGCTTAAACAACAGATGTTATTTTCTTACAGCCCTGCAGCTGGAAGTCTTAGATAGCCGGGTCAGCAGGGTAGTTTCCTTTGAGGGGTCTCCCCTGGGTGTGCAGCTGTAAAAGGCCAATGAGTTTTGGGTGCACTGGCCCTGCATATAGTTAGAAGTGATGGCGTCTTTACTGGGGGATGGACAAGGTCACTGGCGACTAGCTCTCCCTTCTCTGCATCATGACAGATTCTGAGCAATGTTACTCCTGCAGCAAGCGTTTGCCTAGGGGTGGGGGTGCGAGTAGGGACTTGGCCCTGAAAGCCTTCCAGGGTGTACTGTATGTAGGTCAGAGACCAAAGTGACTAATGACTCCATTCCTGCAGAACTGGATTCTGGGCAACACGCTTTTCTTTCTGCCTGTCTCTTATACACATCTGGTGGGTTAGGGTTGGGGGAGTGGGGGGAACTATGACATTAATTTCCTTTGGACCACTTGCTACATTTTGATGATAACATTTCTCAAAACGTATGGAGGTGCTGCTCTTGCTTTCCGAATCTCTTTTATTTCTAGAAGAGTGAGGAAGGACGGTCAAATCTCTTATTCTGTGCCCCTGCAACTTTCACACTCCCATCCCAGGCTGAAATCAGAGGAGTCTGAGCAGATGAAGATAGGAGTCAAGAGCATGTCCAAACAGAGTAACTCTTCCCAATAATAATGTTGACAGCTTATGTCATCTTAGCGTTCTTAAGTCTCTTTTTTGGAGTAAAAACCATTGATTTATCAACTTGTTTTCCTTGACTTTATGGCTCTTTCTCATTATTTTCTGAATATGGCTTTGCTTTGCTCCCTGGAATGGGAAACAAACGTTTCTGATGAATCCTGGGACAGGCCAGACCTTACTCTACGATGATGTAGCTGCTCACAGGCCAAGTCTGGCCAGTAGTGGTGGGGTTTCCCTTCGTATCCGTGGAATATGGCCTCAGATGGCCGGGAGCATTCAGTAGACTCGTATGGTCTTAGAATCCCACAAAGGCAAGAGGTGCACCTCTACAGCTCTGGGAGTCTTCAGTGGAGATGGAGAAACCTGGTCTTACAACTTCCCCAGAGATTTTCACCAAATGGAAACACCTCTCTTGGACTCCCTCCGGAGTTCCTGTGGGGTGGGTGACGGAGGGAGGAGGCTTCCCCTTATGTGTGTCCTGTCTTCCCTCTCCCTCGGAACCCAGTTTTTAAATTTACTTCGTCTATCAGAAAAGTAGGCATTTAGTGTATTTCACCTATTAAAGAACCTAAAGCGGACTTCATAATCTGAGAGTTGCTAATGGTGGAATTGCAGGCATTTCCACAGAATGTTTTAAACGATGGTGGGGGGTGCCTCTTGACCGATTGTTTGGGCCTTACCAAGCTTATCACATGGGGCCAGAGACCACTGTTCATTTGATGTGAATGGATTTCAGTTGGGACAATGCTTCTAGCTCCTTAGGAGTTCCCTCACAGTCTGAGGGAACTCATTTTTCACTCTTGCTCAGCTCTGTGGTTAATAGGGGCCCCTGGGAGCCAGCTGGAAGCCACGGTGGGCCTCCTCCTCTGTCCAGGCCCCGGCAGGAGCAAGAGCCTCGGGAGGCTGGGGTCCACAGGCGGCTCCAAGGCCATAAGCCTGCGAGGGGCTCTGGTGGATACTGCCCACAGGCGGTCTCCTGGGTACCTGTGCCCGGCCGCGCGCACACCTGGAACGCGGGACAAGTGCCCGGGGGCACTGGGCCGAGCCCTGCCCCCTCAGACCTCGGGGCCCACCTGCCGGCCTGCAGCTGGTCACTCACAAGCGGCAGCCGCCATCTGACTGGAGACGCCACGCGGCCGGGCTGCGAAGCCTGCCTTTGTGCAACCTGGGGCACGGTCCTCAAGCCCGCCTGACGCTCTTCCCTCACCTCTAAGGTGGGACGAAGCCCGCCCTGCAGGGTGGTAAGGGCAGGTGAGACGACCCGGGCGAGAGGCTGGCGCCTTTGCGGGGTTCGCACACACCAGCTGCTCTCGCCACATCTCAGGCGGGGTCGACCCCAGCTTTTCTGCTGGAACGTTCTCCCGTGCCTCAAAAAGTTTTTGGTAGGCGGCGTGCAGGTGGTGACAGAGCGCTTTTAAAGTCGGAAAAGCGCGGGGCCAAAGCCCCCACAGACGTCCGTTAAATTCGTCCCCACTTCCGGCCCCAGCGACAAAGCCCCCACAGACGTCCGTTAAGCCCTTCCCTACTTCCGGCCCGGCGAGGGCAGGTCAACGGCCTGGGGGCCACCAGGGTCGACTGAGGTGACGAGTCGACACCAGGGGGCGTGCGGCCCCGGTGGAACGCGGCTGTCCTGGCGAGAAGGGGCGAGCCAGCAGTAAACCCCTCCGAATCTCCCGCCCTCGGCGCTGTCGTGGTGGGGTCCCCTGCCCGCTACGTCGGAGCCTCGGCACCTCGGAGCCTCAATCCCGAGGCGCGGCCCCAGGTGGAGACGGACCGAAGAAGAGAGGGGAGGTCCGCGTGGATCTCGCGAGACTATCCTCCCCAGGCTTATGCCGGCGGCGTCTCCCCACGGTGGGCGGGGCTGCCAGGCGGAAGGCGGAAGAAGCAGTAAACCCCTCCGAATCTCCCGCCCTCGGCGCTGTCGTGGTGGGGTCCCCTGCCCGCTACGTCGGAGCCTCGGCGCCTCGGAGCCTCAATCCCGAGGCGCGGCCCCAGGTAGAGACGGACGGAAGAAGAGAGGGGAGGTCCGCGTGGTTCTCGCGAGACTATCCTCCCCAGGCTTATGCCGGCGGCGTCTCCCCACGGTGGGCGGGGCTGCCAGGCGGAAGGCGGAAGAGTTGGGCGCCCGCTGGCGATCACGTGACCGCAAGACCATCCTCCCTAGGGTCGCCCCGGCGGCCTCTCCCCATGGTGGGCGGGGCTGTGAGGCGGAAGGCGGAAGAGATGGGCGCCCGTTGGCGATCACGTGACCTAAGCTTGCAGCGAGGATTGGCCGGACGCTTCCGGGCCACGCCCCGAGGGCCTTCCCGCCCCCTCTCCCAGAGGTGGAGCTGCGGGGGGCGTGGTAGTGTCCTCAGGAGCCCTCGGGTGGGGCTGTTTGAGTTTCTCGGCGCCTTGGTGAAGCTGCGATCCGCGGTGCAGGGTCTCCGATGGCCGGTTACCTTAACTGTGCAGAGCTTGGCGTCCTACAGGGCAGCTCTTTCCGAAATAGAACTTTCTGGAGAATGCTTCAGGGCTGCGCTAGGAGAAAGCTAGCCCTCCACGCGGGGTCATATCCTCGCTGTCCCTCTACCCAGGTCGTGGCGCCTGACTCTAGATCTCAGTGACGTGAGGGCAGCCCCCCAGGAAAATCCTTGCCGAGGTCATCTTCCCCTCCATGCAGTATCCGAGCCCAGTCCCAACTTGCTTTTCACTCCCTTTCACCGTGGGAAACGCAAAATCGGACCTCAAGATACCCTCTCCTCCCACTTTGGCTCCTGGGTTTCCTAAGGGACATCTGCAGTGATACCGGTACTGTGACTGATTGTTGCAGGCGTTATTTCTTCTGGCAGAAGGTGGCAGGTCGCTGCTGGCCTTCATTCCGGTGTCTGGCAAATCACAGGTGTGACTTCTGAGTGAATTTGCAGTGGAGCCTACTGAGATTTTTGTTCAGCCGCTCAGTTTTGTCTGACTTCACCATCCCATGGACTGCACTATGTCAGGCTTCCCTGTCCTTCACTATCTCTGGAGTGTGCTCAGTTCAGTTCAGTCGCTCAGTCGTGTCCGACTCTGCGACCCCATGAAGTGCGGCGCGCTATACTTCCCTGTCCATCACCAACTCCTGGAGTCCACCCAAACCCAAGTTTATCGAGTCGATGATGCCATCCAACTATCTCATCCTCTGTCGTCCCCTTCTCCTGCCCTCAGTCTTTCCCAGCATCAGGGTCTTTTCCGATGAGTCAGCTCTTTGCATCAGGTGGCCAAAGTATTGGAGCTTCAGCTTCAACATCAGTCCTTCCAATGAACACCCAGGACTGATCCCCTTTAGGATGGACTGGTTGGATCTCCTTGCTGTCCAAGGGACTCTCAAGAGTCTCCTCCAATACCACAGTTCAAAAACATCAATTTTTCGGTGCTCAGCTTTCTTTATAGTCCAACTCTCACATCCATACATGACCACTGGAAAGACCATAGCCTTGACTAGACGGACCTTTTCAGGTCATCATCAGGGTCTTTTCCAATGAATTGGCTCTTTGCATCAGGTTGCCAAAGTATTCCAGCTTCAGCATCACTCCTTCCAATGAATAGTCAGGATTGGTTTCCTTTAGGATTGACTAGTTTGATCTCCTTGCAATCCATGGGACTCTCAAGAGTCCTCCAGCACCACTTTTCAAAAGAATCAGTTCTTCAGTGCTGAACTTCAGCATCCAACTCGTACATCTGTACATGACTACTGGCAAAACCATTGCTTTGATTATACGAACCTTTGTCAGCAAAGTGATGTCTCTGCTTTCTAATACACTGTCTAGGTTTGTCATAGCTTTCCTTCCAAAGAGCAAGCATTTTTAAATTTCATGGCTGCAGTCACCATCCGCGGTGATTTTGGAGCCCAAGAAAATAAAATCTGTCACTGCTTCCACTTTCTCCCCTTCTATTTTGCCACGAAGTGAGAGGATTCCCATGAGCTCTGCTTTAATGACCCCCGAGTCTCCTTCCTCCACATCCTCCTCCAGGTCTATTCTGCTGTGCCAGGCCTGGTTTAAGCTCCCACTCAGGAGACCTGCCGAAAAAGGGAACCCTGCCCAGTGGGACTCACAAGCCAGAAGGGGAAAGAGAACTGGCCCTTTAACGGTTATAATATGCCACAGCCAAGTAGCCCAGGTTAGGCTTTTCTTTGCTAAATACAATGACTTTATGAGTTAGCTGTTACCTTCATGTCACTCAGGAGGACTCTGAGACTCAAGAATGAGACCTTGTGAAACCACTCACGTTTTCCTTCCACTCCTCATCTGGCAGGACCAGAAAAGCACCATGGAGGGGGAGGAGAAGGCAAAGGGGACAGAGAAATTCTAGAGCCTTTGCAATGTAAAACACTGTTACATCTTCAACGATTTCTGCAAGATTCTGCCTTATTTTTCCAGACTTCTGGGGTTGTTTTATATTTTGTTATTTTGTTTATTTTTGCATTAATCCTCAGAAGACTTCAAGGCACTGCAGTTATATTCAAGCTATCTAAATTGACCAGACTGCAAAAACACATTTAAAATTGACCTCAAAGCATTTGACCAGAGTTTGTTTCCTTCCCAAAGTGAAGTACAATTGCATCGCTCTGGAAGGAAACTGAGCAATGATTCCGTCCTTCTCTGGTTGTGATCCAGGCCCCTCCTGCATCACTCGGTCAGTCACTGTGCCACAGTAGGACTCTCTGGGGATGGAGTTTGGAAATCTGCAATTTTAATGTGAGCTCTCAGCAGCTGCAGAGGCACCGTAAGATTAGAGAGTCACTTCTTTATTTTTAATACATGGTTTAGGACATTTATTCTTCTGGTGGAAGGAAGCCTGAGACTCTATTCAAGAGCCGAGCTTGGGGCTGACTTCACTGCTTTCAGTCTGCAAGGCCACACCAGCCTTGCTCAAATAGCCTCATGTTTCCACTGTAGTTCTTTAATACCAAATAGAAAGCAGAGTCAACTCCCCAAAGAAGAGAAAGATGAACTAATGACTGTTTAAAAAATCTATGTCCAAATGAAAAATCTAGATACCATTTCTGGTGTATTCCTTTATTGATTCACACATTTTCTCTCCCTCTCTTTCTTGCCTCTTTTCCCTACCCTTTTGCTGTTGCCTTCATCTTTTTATCTATTCCCTGGTTGACCAGAACTCTCACTTTGGAAATAGACTGCTGCTGCTGCTGCTGCTAAGTTGCTTCAGTCGTGTCTGACTCTGTGCGACCCCATAGACGGCAGCCCACCAGGCTCCCCCGTCCCTGGAATTCTCGAGGCAAGAACACTGGAGCGGGTTGCCATTTCCTTCTCTAATGCATGAAAGTGAAAAGTGAAAGTGAAGTCACTCAGTCGTGTCCAACTCTCAGCGACCCCATGGACTGCAGCCTACCAGGCTCCTCCGTCCATGGGATTTTCCAGGCAAGAGTGCTGGTATTCAACAAAGCACTGACTTGATATCAGTGGGAACACTGGCCACTTGGAGAAGCAGAACACTGGATTTCCTCCCAGCAAGATCTTTTAAGCTCCCCTGGGGCCTGACGACCCTGCTTCACACCTCAGCATGTGGCCAGAAACCGTGTTTTTTCACTTTGGGTGATCAGCTGATCATCATACAGACTGCTGCTATCATAGACACTCTGTCTTCTCTTTGATATAACAGATCAATAGAAGGAACTTGTATCTGTTAAAGCTTGAGATCACATCATCCACAGTATCATTGTTACATGGAAATTTGAAAGTCAGGAGGGACTGAGGAGCTGCATCCTCAGCAAAGCCACCTTGCTCTCCTTTCCTTCTTTTTGGGTGTGGTCCATTTTCCTTCTACAGCTCTACTTTCCTATTTCCCCAGGCAGCTGGCATGCACAGAGGTCTGCAACTGCCCTCTCCTGAGGATTCTGTCCCCTGAGGCAGTTCTCAAGGATAGGAGTGGGGGATCATTTCCCCTTTCCTTGTATCTCCCCGTGGGGAATTTTGGCATTGTCTGGAGACATTTTTGGTTGTACCTGGAATTCGTGTGTGTATGCGAAATCGCTTTAGTTGTATCCGACTGTCTTCAGCCCTATGGACTGTAGCCTTCGAGGCTGCTCTGTCCATGGGGTTCTCCAGGTAAGAATAGTGGAGTGGGTTGCCATGTCTTCCTCCAGGGGATCTTCTGAACCTAGGGATCAAACCCACATTTCTTACATTTCCTGGATTGCAGGGAGGTTCTTTACCCCTAGTACCACGTGGGAACTAGCATCTAGAGGGTGGAAGCCAGGTATGCTACTCGGCATCATAGAGGACACCCCATAGCACTGGGTCACCCAGTTCCCACAGTCAACAGTGCTGAGGTGAAGAGACTGTCCTGAGGCAAGGAATAAAAACATGGTGGGTAATCAGAGTAATGCATGTTTGTGCAGAACCTTTGTCATTTTGTGCAGTTTCCCATGAGGCAGCTTACCTCATTTTGTCCTCACAGTGGCCTGGGAGGTGAACAGTGAACCCTCATTGGACATTCAAGAAAGAGAAGGACATCAGATTACTTTTGACAACGATTTCAGGAGGAAAAGTAGTCAAACAATCTCTATTCCATTCAACCTTGTGGAAGAGTTGCAAAGGGTTTCTTTCCATGAAAAGATACATCTTCCTAGCTCCTCTATGATTCATCCCCTGCCTCCCTAAGCCAATCTACATCTTGTTGCCTCCTAATGTAGACCATTAACCCTGGTCCAAACTTCCTCCTCTCTTCCCTCCAGACCATGTGCTCATACTTATCCAGCACCACATTTATGACCCATCTTTCCAGGACTTTGTGAATCTCATCCATGGGGACCTTCTGCATATTATTTCTCACATCATTTGAAAAATCCTGATAATTATTTTTCCAGTTTTATTGAGAAACAACTGACATACATCACTGTGCATGTTTAAGGTGTACAGCATAAGGGTTTGATTTACACACCCTGGGAAATTGTTACCACAATAGGTTTAGTTAATATCCATCATACAAAAAAAAAAAGTTCCACCTTGTGATGAGAACTCTTAAGGATTAAATCTCTTAAAAACTTTCGAATAGAGGTTTCCTATTTAGAAAGAATCTGCCTTGCAGTGCAAGGGACAGCGGTATGATTCCTGGTCTGGGAAGATCCCATATGCCGCAGAGCAGTGAAGCCTGTGTGCCACAGCTACTGAGCCTGAAGCTGCAACTCCTGAAGACTGTGTGCCTAGAACCCATGCTCCGCAACAAGGGAAGCCACCGAAATGAGAAGCCACACACTGCAACAAAGAGGAGCCCCCCTCACAACTAGAGAAAAGCCCTCAGCAATGAAGACCCACCACAGCCAAAATATACAATAAATAAATCTGAAAAAAAAAAAAACCAACCCACTTTTCAAATATACCATACCTCGGGCTAACGACAGTCACCATATTATATGATACATCCCTAATACTCACTTATAACTAGAAGTGTGTACCTTTTGGTGATTTAAAAAATACACAAGACAGCTGTGAGTTTTGTGGGCTTCCCTGGTGGCTCAGCTGGTAAAGAATCCGCCAGCAATGTGGGAGACCTGGGTTCAATCCCTGGAATGGGAAGATCCCCCTGGAGAAGGGAAAGGCTATCCACTCTAGTATTCTGGCCTGGAGAATTCCACGGACTGTATAGTTGACGGGGTCGCAAAGAGTCAGACATGACTAACTTTCACTTTCACTTTACTGAGGACTAGCGTCCAGGAGACATCTTCTCAGGTAGCTCTGAGGAAGTGTTCTGAGAAGGGAGGGGCATTCAAAGTGTACGTGCATTCAAGCATACATCTCAGTAGAAGGTTACTGCTAGTCATGAGGAATAGATATCTCTGCTAATGATTTCAGAGCTTTTCTGAGTATGGGAAGAAGCCAAAATCCAGGTTCATAAAAAATTTCATCTGGAATATTTCTAACTATCTAAGGACATGGTTTGCCTCATTCCTGATCTTGGCCCTGAAAGCCTTCCAGGGTGTACTGTATGTAGGTCAGAGACCAAAGTGACTAATGACTCCATTCCTGCAGAACTGGATTCTGGGCAACACGCTTTTCTTTCTGCTTTTGACCAGCTTCCTCTGATTCTGCCGCCTCCACCCCGCTTTTTCACTTCATTTAAAATTACTGCAGTAGTCGCCCCTTATGTGTGGTTTTACTTTCTGTGGTTTCAGTTAACCGAGGCCAGCTGTGGTTCAAAAATATTAAATGAAAAATCCCAGAAATAATCCACAAGTTTTAAATTGTGTACTGTTCTGAAAAGCATGTTGGGACCCCAAGCCCTCCTGATCTGTCACTCCCAAGAGGTGAATCCTCCTTTTGTTTAACAAATCCCACCCATCAGTCACTCAGTAGCCTCCTGGGTTATCAGATTGACTATAGTTGTATCACAGTGATTACGCTCTCGAAAGCCTTATTTTACTTAATAATGACCCCAAAGCACCCGAGTAGTGATGCTGGCAATTAGGATATTCTCTAACTGTGCCTAATTTTAAAAGTAAACTTTATCTGAGGCATGTGGTTGCGTGCGTGCTAGGTCACTTTAGTAGTGTCCAACTCTGTGTGACCCTATGGATTCTAGGCCGCCAGGTTTCTTTGTCCATGGGATTCTCCAGGCAAGAATACTGGCGTGGGTTACCATGCCCTCCTCCAGGGGATCTCCCCATCCTAGGTATGTATGTTTAGGAAAAATCACAGCATATATAGAATTTGATACTATCCTTGATTTCAGGCATCCACTAGGGGTCTTGGAACGTATCCCCTGAGGGTGAGGTGGGGGGATGATTGTAAGTATTAGCTGAGAGGCCATACTCCAGAGCTTATCAATATCCCGTTCTGAATCGTTACTTGGTTATTTGTTAATTGCTATTCCTGTACTGAATCTCTCTCCAAAGTGATGTTGGGAGCTGCAGTGACTGAATACCAGTTTTGTCAAAATCTTTGAATATACAAAACCTTTGCCCCTTCTTTTATTTTTTTGATAACTTTTATTTATTTCAGTTCAGTTCAGTTCAGTTCAGTTGCTCAGTCGTGTCTGACTCTTTGCGACCCCATGAAT
>SJYT01049704.1:0-20219 GCA_006410635.1 Cephalophus harveyi
GGATTTCTTTGGAAGGAATGATGCTAAAGCTGAAACTCCAGTACTTTGGCCACCTCATGCGAGGAGTTGACTCATTGGAAAAGACTCTGATGCTGGGAGGGATTGGGGGCAGGAGGAGAAGGGGACGACCGAGGATGAAATGGCTGGATGGCATCACGGACTCTATGGACGTGAATCTGAGTGAACTCCGGGAGATGGTGATGAACAGGGAGGCCTGGCGTGCTGCGATTCATGGGGTTGCAAATAGTCGGACATGACTGAGCGACTGAACTGACTGAACTGAGTGTATCTGCCCTCTGATGCTCTCAGTATTAGGAGTCATTTATTACCCATGGGTCTTCTTCTCCCAGAGAAAATAATTTCTGTCTCTGAAGACAGAAAGGAGACAAATGATATGAGGAGTCATTGTTGGGATTTCATGAAGATATTAAATATAATCATGAACACCAGAGAAAGTAAATCATACCTTGCTCTAGTGTCTTTCTTCATAAAAGTAGTGCAACACCCAGATTAGGACTCTTGGTGAAAATTGATGTTTTGTGTTTGCCATTGGATATTTCAGGGTATGAAGCAAAGAGGTGGTGATTTTCTTCCCCTTTATGAATTCAAATGAAGTTTAAAGTTCTATCCTTATATATTTCAGTGGGCCAATGCTCTGTTTCAGATTCATTAACTCCAAGGTTGACATTTCCAGTGACCACAGGCTGGAATTGGTCTAGAGATACTATCTTGAAATGTAGTATACACTGCTATCTGCTCATGGCAGATGAAAAGCCAATTGCAAATATTTTACTCAGCTAGGTCACTATGTGCCTTGGATACTCATGGTTACAAAAAGCTAGATGACCTGTATCAGGTGTTTGTCATTGTAACGTCATGCACATGAAGTATTTATTGGTCAGTTAGTGTTTATGTATGGATGTGAGAGTTGGACTATAAAGAAAGCTGAGCACCGAAGAATTGATGCTTTTGAACTGTGGTGTTGGAGAAGAGTCTTGAGGGTCCCCTTGACAGCAAGGAGATCCAACCAGTCCATCCTGAAGGAGATCAGTCCTGGGTGTTCATTGGAAGGACTGATGTTGAAGCTGAAACTCCAATACTTTGGCCACCTGATGTGAAGAGCTGACTCATTGGAAAAGACCCTGAAACTGGGAAAGATTGAAGGCGGGAGGAGAAGGGGACGACAGAGGATAAGATGATTAGATGGCATCACTGACTCAATGGACATGGGTTTGGGGGGACTCCGGGAATTGGTGATGGACAGGGATGCCTGGTGTTCTGCGGTTCGTAGGGTCACAAAGAGTCGGAAACGACTGAGCGACTGAACTGAACTGAGTGTGTCTAGCACTGAAATCATTTTTGTTTTGTTTTGTTTTGTTTTTCAGCACAACATTTGATACAGCCAGAATAGATTACAAATAAGTTTCTGTGCAGAATTATTTCTTTTAAAATGTTCCCCCCATTGGCCTTTTATTCTTCTATTGGATACTTTGGTTTAGATTTAACATGTTTTTCAAATTCTCTGAAGGTAATCAACAAACCCTGGCTATCATAGAGCAAGCATCTTAGTTTCAGTTGGTAGGAAACAAAAGCCAGAATTGGAGTTGTAATCAATGTAGGAGGGAGAGAAAGCATTGGACCAAGTTGCATACTACATAGAAAGCAGAAGGAGAGGGTGGCCATTGAGTAGCCTTCTTTACCTCTTACTTTTGCTAATAACTTGCCTTTCCTATGGGATAGAGAAGCTCTGTGCAAGTTGGTATGACATTGAATTAAGGAATGTAAACTTACAGAAAGAAGCAGATTCAGTTACATTCAAGTTAAGGCAAAAAAAGAAATACCACCAGATTTTACTGTCAAGCACTTGTTTGATTATCTATGCTACTGCCTTTCTCTTTTAACGTGGATGGTGTGAGAAAGTTCAGAATGTAGTCAGTTCTTGAAATGTCACTTTGGAAAAAATATATGCCAAATAGTTCAGAGCCACAATTAACAAAAGTATCTATAATGCAATGATTGAACATTCTTAATTGGTCTGTCCCTTTTGCTTCTCGTTCCTTCAGGTAAGAATATGAATAAGTTAGAACACTGAAATTGCATGCAGATTTTAAAGACACCGATGCATAATTTAATAGTATCTATTGTTTTTAAACACCAAGGCTCCACTACTAATTTTTTCATGGAGAAATCATTTCCATATTTGCCATTCACAGAGAAGGCACAAGGCAGCCTCCATTGCAGTGCTTTTCATGAGGAAATGAGGGAACATATTAAGGAGAAAAGTTCTCATGAGTTTTATTTGTACCAGTCTGTCTATCTGCCTGAACTCTCACAATTGAAAACTCCAGAAAAGAAGATTATGGAGGGAGAAAGGTATGAAATATAGAAATGATTTTTTTTCCATATTATACAATGTAGCCAGACTCTGAAAATTGGGAGTACTTGGAGTAGAGAGGGTCAGATAGCATATTCATGTGCTTTATGGTAGGCTTACAGTGTTGTCAAGTATTTCATAGCAGCATGTTACCACCTTCTAGGATGATGTTGTCCTGGCTGTGAGAGGCCACTTTCCCTGTCTTAGTGTTGGCCACCAATACAGTAGTATTGTGTAAGTGTAAGGCTCTACCCTAAGCCTTTCAAAGTGGCTTGGAAATACAGATTAGCTGATATTTGAAAGTAGACTGGAATCATAACTTTCTTGTTTAAGAAAACTATGTCACCTTCTTGAAGAATTATTTTCACTTAAAAATTCTTTTTTTTTAAATTTCTCTGTATAATTGAGCATCATTATTCTTCTCTAATCTTGAAAGAGCTACTCTTTATATGTAACGGTCATTACTTTGGGTATTACTTTGAAGGTGCTTATGTAATAATGATTGTACATTTTTAGATTTGTTATCAAGATTTGACATTTCAGAGCTACATCAATCCTGATTTTATAATATATAGTACTCAGGAGAATGAACTCTCAGGAGCACAATTCAGTTTGGATTATAAGAGACATTTACAGTCTTCCCTCGGTATCTGTGAGTTGATTAGGTCCAGGACCTCTGACAGATACCAAAGTCTGGAGATACTCAAATTATATTAAATGAGATAGTATTTGTATATGACCTACACACATCCTCCCATATACTTTAAATCATTTCTAGATTACTTGCAGCACTTAATGTAGTGTACATGTTATATAAATAGTTGTAACTACAATGTAAGTGCTATGCAAGTATCTATTTGCTGGCATGCAACAAATTCAAGTTTTGCTTTTTGGAACTTCCTGGAATTTTCTGAACATTAAAAAAAACTGCTATTTAAATTTTTATTGGAGTGTAGTGGATTTAAAATGTTAGCTTCAGGTATCCAATTAAAATAAATAAATTTATATTAAATAAAATGTTACTTTCAGGTACAGAGCACAGTGAATCAATTATACATATATCCACTCGTTTGAGGTTCTTTTTTCTGAATATTTTTGTGTTGTGTTAGTCACTGAGTCGTGTCCGACTCTTTGTGACCCATGAACTGTAAACCACCTCCTCTGTCCATGGAATTCTCCAGCCAAGAAGACTGGAGTGGGTTGCAATTTCTTTCTCCAAGGGATCTTCCCGACCCAGGGATCGAACCCAGCTCTCCTACATTGCAGGCAGACTCTTTACTGACTGAGCCACCAGGGAAGCCCTTCTTGATCTGCAGTTAATTCTATGGATATAGAAATCACAGTTATAGAGGTCCATCTGTATATCCTATCTATTCTCAGAGTTTATGGAAGAAAGTGCTTACTGTGCAGAAGTGACCAGAATTGCTTGTAAATGAGTACTTGAAAAGATCCCCAAGGTCTTTATCATTCATATTGTTGGATAACTGCCACTTTATTGTTGATAAGTAAAGAACAGTGTTCTTAGAGCAATGCTAGAAGTTTTCTTTACTTTAAAATTTAAGAGAACATTCTAGAAAATTAGTCATGAAATGTGTATTTAGCTGTTACTACATGATGGAAACAAAAGATGGGTACACTTACATGATTAGAAGGGAAGATGTTTTTGAATTTGAAATGAATACTACAAATGGGAGAGATACCATTCAGAGTATTTGTACATCAGTGTTTGAAATGGAAAAAGGTTCTCATGAAGAATAGAAATTGGAAGGTCAGAATTAGGCTTGAATGTTGAACTAAGCAAAGTGTTTTATTCTGTAGGCTGTGGGGAGCCATAGAATACCATTAGTAATTCACTTCCTTTTAGGAAAGAAGCATTTCATCATTCCATTTACTATTATTTAATATGGAATGCAGACATTTATTTGGAAATATGATAAAGGGTTAACTATTAGCATGAGAACTCATGATGATACACAATATTAAATTTTCTCTATATGAAATCACATACAAAAAATGAAATTGTTTCATGTTTCTTTATACTTGAGGATGGTAGTGAACATGTGATCTTGATCTTTAGAAGTTGATACTGCTCATTATCATTTACTAATTTTTATTAAATTCCAACAATGTGCCAAGGGAAGTGTAAAACATACAATTTGGCAGGACAGTCTTGGCATGTTTGATAACAACTGAATGTATTCCATGGTAAATTATAAAACTGTAAGTATCTTTGAGTTTTTTGTTCCTATTTTGGCTAGAATCATAAAAGCAACTTGTATCTGAGATTCAGAGCTTTTTGAGGACAGAAACTATGACATATTTCCTCTACTATAGTAACATCCAGACATAATTATGTGCCTGAGACATACTGAAGAGCTCAAAAGGGACATACAGAATGAATAAATGAAGGAATGCATGAATGAATGGTATTCTGAACTTTTGTGATCCTCTCTAATGTGATTTCACCAACTTTTTACCTTAGTCATCCACTGGCATTTATACAGTGTTATCATTTAAGACAGCAGTCCTCAGTCTTTTTGGCACCAGGGACTGGTTTTGTGAAAGACAGTTTTCCACAGACCAGGGGTGATGGGGGATGGTTTCAGGATGATTCAGGCACATTACATTTATTGTGCACTTTGTTTCTATTACTATTACATCAGCTCCACCTCAGTCATCAGGTATTAGATCCCCAGGCCCCTGATTTAAGGCAATACATAATCCTGGTATGGATCTTGATCAAGAAAGGAGACATTAGGAGGAAAATTGGTGATACTGGAGTAATATCTTCAGCTTAGATCATAGAATTGTATTCATTACTGGTTTTGTGACTTGGATCATTATACTTTGATTACAAAAGATGTTAGCACTTACAAAATCTGGATAAGGGTACACAGGACTTATTTTTTATTATTTTTTCAATGTTTGTTAAAGTCTCAAACTATTTCAAGATAATAACTTAAACATTTAAAGCAAAAATTAAAAAGAAACCACTTTCGACCTTAAGATAATATTAATATTATTCATGTCACCCCCCCCAACCCCCGGTCTTATTCTTCCTTACACCCTCATTATAATCATTTATCCCTTGATCACGTGGTATTTTCCACATCTATCAGAACACTCTCTGATATCATTTACTTCCCTATCAGGCTTGTAAAAGCAAGTCAACCTTTTAACTGACATCTTTGCCTGATTACTAGAATTGGCCAAATTTTGGACTTTTCACGATAATGCCAAACTGCAAACCTGAGTACCTGACTTCCACCTTCTGTTCTTAGAATGCTAAGAGCTATTAAGGAATTAACAAACTTGCGTGGTAAAATCTACCACTTACTACATTTAACTGAAGCTCTTCTAAATGCTTTGTAATCCTTTTATTTATATTTTACTGATTTCCAGCTATAGTCTACTTTTTCTACAAAGCTCAAACACCCTTAATCCTGCCACATAGAGATAACTACAGTTAACCTTGTTGTTCAGTTGCTCACTCATGTCCGACTCTTTGTGACCCCATGGACTGTGGCACGCCAGGCTTCCCTGTCCTTCACCATTTCCTGGAGCTTCCCCAAACTCATGTTCATTGAGTCGGTGATGCCATCCAACCATCTCATCCTCTGTGAGCCCCTTCTCCTTCTGCCTTCAATCTTTCCTAGCATCAAGGTCTTTTCTAATGAGTTGGCTCTTCGCATCAGGTGGCCAAAATATAGGTGCTTCAGCATCAGTCCTTCCAATGTATACTCAGGACTGATTTCCTTTAGGATGGACCAGTTTGATCTCCTTACATCCAAGGGACTCTTAAGAGTCTTCTCCAACACCACACTTCAAAAGCATTAATTCTTCAGCGTTTAGCCTTCTTTATGGTTCAACTCTCACATCCATACATGACTACTGGAAAAACCATAGCTTTGACTAGAGGGACCTTTGTTGGCAAAGTAATGTCTCTGCTTTTTAATATGCTGTCTAGGTTGGTCATAGCTTCTCTTCCAAGGAGTATGCATTTTTTAATTTCATGGCGGCAGTCACAATCTGCAGAGATTTTGGAGCCCAAGAAACAGTTCCATTGTTTCCCCATCTAATTCCCATGAAGTGATGGGACCGTATACCATGATCTTTGTTTTTTGAATGTTGAGTTTGAGGCCAGCTTTTTCACTCTCCTCTTTCACTTTCATCAAGAGTCTCTTTAGTTCCTCTTCACTTTCTATCATAAAGGTGGTTTATTGTTAATGTGTGTGTAATAGATTGATAGCAGAAACTTTCCAAATGAGTTTAACATCAAGCTTGACATACTCTTTGTAACTTAGTTTCCTCAATAATATAAATTGAGAATTTCTAATATTATCAAATATTACTGAACATGGCAATTTTAAATTATTATATTTCATGTCACAAATAGTGTTGCAGGGAATGTCTACATGTTTATGATGCTTAATATAAATTCTCAGTAATGGAATAACTGGAATAAAGTTAAAAATGTTAATTTTGATGATTTAACAACTTACTTTGCAAAATTCTTCTTTAAGCTTGGACAAATTTACATTCTTGCCAGCAATGTAAGAACACGCCTATTACAGAGCAAGTGCATTATTATTTTTTAATTTAATGTTCCAAAATTTAAAGAATGAGCAACAATGATAATTACTATATTGAAAATTCATTCATTCTCTTGGTTAAAAATTTATTTTGTATTCATTGGCTATTTGTCTTTCTATTTTACCTTTCTTTTCAACCTTTTTTTCTTTTTTGCCTAAAATTGCCTTCTATTTCCATATTTTATTTTGAAGGAGCTTAGATGTGGGATAAGATGAGCAATGTTCTAGTACTTAATATGTTTCATATATATTTACTATGAAAGACAGATGTGTATAAGAGACAGGTGTCAGAATGTTCAATTGTATAAGTTACTTTTCAGGCTTTTATCAAAGTCATATGTGATGATTTATACTAATAGACTACCTCATATTGAAATTTCATGTTGAAATTTCATAGCATGGCTGGACTAAACCTGATCTTGGTATAATAAAGGTTTAATTGTTTTAAAAAAAAATTCCACATGTTAAAATTCACCCTTTTTAGTGATACAGTTCCTCCGATTTTTAACAATCCATACATCCATGTAATCATTAACAAAATAAAAATATAGAAGTTGACTATCACACTAGAACATTTCTTCATATTTTTCAATCACCTTTCCCCACTCTCGACCTCTGACAAGTATTGATCTCTATCATTCCTTGATAGTTTTGATTTTTCAAGAGTGACATATAAATGTAACCATACACTATATAGCTTTACAGTCTGGCACCTTTCATTTGAGCTTCCTTGTTGGCTTAGGCAGTAAAGAATCAGCCTGCAATGTGCGAGATCTCGGTTCAAACCCTGGGTTGGGAAGATCCTCTGAAGAAGGAAATGATGATCCTCTGGAGAAGGGGATGGTATTCCACTCCAGTATTCTTGCCTGGAGAATTTCTTTCACTTAGAACATTGCATTTGAGATTCTTGCTGTTTCATGCAACCTTTCTGATTGGTTTAAATTATACAGATATATCACATTTTTTCTATTCATTAAGAGGTTAATGGACATTTGGGTAATGCTCTGACATTTGAATTGTAAATAAAGCAACTAAAACATTTCTCATGCAGGTTTGTTTGGACTTACACTTTCATATCTGTTGCATAATACTTATAAATGAAACTGCTGACTAACGTGATAGGTAAATATTTGACTTTATAAGGGATTGCCAGACTCCCAAAGTGGCTGTAGTATTTTGCATTTTTCACAACAATAAACAAAAATTCCAGTTGCTTCACATCCTTGTCGATACTTTGTAATGTCAGAGTTTTTTAAAAATATATTTTAGTCATTCTTATCATGTTGTGGATGGCTTTATTTACTTACTGTTTTTGTGTTTTACATTTTTTTCCTTTTTGTATATCTTATAATTTTAAGCTGTGGAAGACATAGTAGGTGATAAATTGTAAAACCCATGGACTCAGCTCTATTCCTTGAAAGAGGGCTGGTTTTGTTTCACAAACCATTGTTGTGACTGGATTCAAACTTCTAAACCTGTCTCATCTATGATGGATACCAGATAAAATCATCATTTTGTTTGTCTTTAAAGCTAGATGTGCTACAGCACTTGGGGCCTCCTGTCCATAAGTATCCTTTTGTGTTTATCCAAGTTTGGGGTAGGTTTCATGCACTGATGGGGCTTCCCAGGTGGCCCTAGTGGTAAAGAACCCACCAGCCAACGTAGGTGACTTAAGACACATGGGTTTGATCTTTGGGTCGGGAAGATCCCCTGGAGAAGGTCATGACAACCCATTCCAATATTCTTGTCTGGAGAGTCCCATGGACAAAGGAGCTTAGCAGGCTATAGTCCATAGGGTCACAAAAGAGTCAGATACGACTGAGTGAATTAGCACACATACACTAGCACACATACACTGATGTGTGGACTCGGCCCTCTGTATTTTCCTTCTTCCCAGAATTTGTCACCTTAATTTTCCAGCTATTTTGCTTTCACGAAGCTCCTCATCTAACATCTTAAGAAAGAATAAGGTTTTCTGCTACAACAAGCCACATGGTTCAGGAAGTGTTCCTGTTCAGTCACTAAGTCGTGTCCAACACTTTGTGACCCCATGGACTGCAGCAAGCCAGGCTCCTCCATCCTCGACTATCTTCTGGAGATTGCTCAAATTCATATCCATTGAGTTGGTGGTGCTACCTAACCATCTCATCCTCTGCAACCCCTTCTCCTTATGCCTTCAATCTTTCCCAGCATCAGGATTGTTCCCAAAGCTGTCCCTTTGCATCACATGGCCAAAGTATTGTAGCTTCAGCTTCAGAATCAGTCCTTCCAATGAATATTCAGGACTGATTTCCTTTAGGATGGACTGGTTGGTTCTCCTTGCAATCCAAGGGACTCTCAAGAGTCTTCTCTAGCACCACAGTTCAAAAGAATCAGTTCTTTGGTGTTCAGCTTTCTTTAGGTCCAACTCTCACATCTGTACATGACTACTGGAAAAACCATAGTTTTAACTATACAAAACTCTGTTGGCAATGTAGTGTCTTTCCTTTTTAATATGCTGTCTAGGTTTGTCATGGCTTTGCCATGAAATGATGAGGAAGTGTGCCATGATCTTAGCTTTTTGAATGTTGAGTTTCAAGCAAGCTTTTTCATTCTTCTCTTTCATCTTCATCTAGAGGCTCTTTAGTTCTTCTTCACTGTCTGCTATTAGAGTGCTATCATCTGCATATCTGAGGTTGTCGACATTTATCTTGGCAATCTTCATTCCAGCTTGTGACTCATCCAGCCCGGCATTTTGCATGATGTACTCAGCATATAAGTTAAGTAAGTAGGGTGACAATATACAGCCTTGTCACACTCCTTTCCCAATGTGGAACCAGTCCGTTGTTCTATGCGTGATTCTAACTACTAATTCTTGACAGGCTTCTCAGGAGGCAGGTAAGGTGGTCTAGTATTTACATCTTTTTAGGAATTTTCCAGTTTGTTATGATCCACAAGTCAAAGACTTTAGCAGAGTCAATGAAGCAGAACTAGATGTTTTTCTGGAATTCACTTGCTTTTTCTATGATCCACCATATGTTGACAATTTGATCACTGGTTCTGCTGCCTTTTCTAAATCTACCTTGTACATCTGAAAATTATCAGTTCACATGGTTTTAAAGCCTAGCTTGAAGGACTTTTGAACATTACCCTTGCCAGCGTGTGAAATGAGTGCAATTGTACAGTAGTTTGAAAGCTCTTTGGCATTGCCTTTCTTTGGGATTGGAATGAAAGTTGACATTTTTCCAGTCCTGTGGCCACTGCTGAGTTTTCCAAATTTGCTGGCATACTGAATGTAGCACTTCAACTGCATCATCCTTTAGGATTTGAAATAGCTCAGCTGGAATTCCACCCACTCCACTAGCTTTTTTCCTAGTAATGGTTCCTAAGGCCCACATGTAAGTGCCCTTAGACAAAAAGGTATAAAGACCCAAACAAGACTATGTGCAGTTTCTGTCTTTCAGTAGTTGAATTCTGTTCAGTTTTTGCCTGGTTTTTAAAAAATGTTTTATTAGTTTACTTCTGGCTGTGCTGGGTCTTCGTTGCTGTGTGGGCTTTTCTCTAGTTGTGGTGAATGGAGCCTACTCTCTATTTGTGGTGTGGGGGCTTTTCATTGTGGTGGCTTCTCTTGTTGCAGGGCATGGGCTCTAGGGCATGCAGGCTTCAGTAGTTGCAGCTCCTGGGCTCTAGAATACAGGCTCAGTAGTTGTGGTGCACAGGCATAGTTGCTCCACGGTATGTGGCATCTTCCCAGATTAGGGATCCTACCCATGTCTCCTGCATTAGTAGGTAGATTCTTTACCACTGAGCGACCAGGGGAGCCCAGTTTCTGCCTTTTTGTTGCTTCCCACTGTATTCAAATCATTGTATAAAATTGTTTTTAGTCTTGCTCCATATTTTATAATTTTTGTATTCTATAGTGTTATTATAACTAAAGTGCTATGCCATTAATGGAAGCTAGGATTCTGTACATAGTTTTAAATTTCTTATACCTTTATTCCTAAGAAACTTTAGTTGAATAGTTTTGTATCTTTGGTTTTTATCATCACTTATTCTGATACATTTTAATTCTTTGATTCATTTCTTTAAATATTTTAGACACACGTTTCTGATATTAATATTTAAGTTGTTTCTGAATCTATTTCTTATATTTGTTTCACTCATGGTGCCTTGTTTCTTTGTGTGTTTTATTATTTTTTACTATGAGCTCAAAACTTTCAGAACATTTGGGAAATTTTTGATACCTAGGAAAGGGAGTAGTCCATAATACCTACCATCTTTCATTTTTGAGCATCTATGGAAGTTTATTCTTTCATTAATGAGCTTACATTTGCACATTTGTTCTTTTACATATCTGTTTCAGTTAGGACTGAGGTTGCAAATGCAGGACAGAAAACTCAAAATTAGCGGCTTAAACATTTGATCCTATTTCTCATTGTATGAACGTAGGTAAAAGGAAGATAGTCCAGGTTTATTATGTGATTCCACTGCATCAGAAAAGTGACATCATCCTATA
Organism: Cephalophus harveyi; assembly: GCA_006410635.1. Classification (NCBI taxonomy): domain Eukaryota; kingdom Metazoa; phylum Chordata; class Mammalia; order Artiodactyla; family Bovidae; genus Cephalophus; species Cephalophus harveyi. Next base: position 11,462 of record SJYT01049704.1, read on the forward strand.
TTACTCTCCAATCACCGTTAGTCTATGTCTCCTACTGTATTGTTTAGGATAACTGGATCAGTTCTAGCTATCGTGTCCACATTCCAGCAAGCAGGATGAAAAAGAAATAAAGAGAAGGCATGTTCCCTCTATTTGCTCTCTGTGCTGTGCTCAGTCATATCCAACTCTTTGCAACTCCAGTGGACTGTAGCCCACTGGCTCCTCTGTCCATGGAATTTTCCAGGCAAGGTTACTGGAGTAGGTTGCCATTTCCTATTCCAGGAGATCTTCTGGACCCAGGGATCTAGCCGATGTCCTTTGAGTCTCCAGCATTGGCAGACGGATTCTTTACCACTGTGCCACCTCAAGAAGGAAATGGCAACCAACTCCAGTATTCTTGCCTGGAGAATCCCATGGACGGAGGAGCCTGATGGGCTACAATCCATGGGGTCGCAAAGAATCAGACACGACTGAGCAACTTCACTTCACCTAATGGCAGCTACTATTTATTCAGTGCTTACTAAGTGCTTTCCATGCATTGTCTCCTTTACTTCTTACAGCGCTCCAATAATGCAGAAACTATTATTATTCTCTATTGCCCAGATGAGTAAACTGAGGCTAAGAAAATTTAAGAGGATGATAATTGAGTGTAGAAGGTGCTATAATAGATAAGTGTCATAGGAATACATCCTGAACTGGCAGGCGGATTCTTTCTCAAATATGGCTCATTCCTTCTCAAATATGGTATCTGTCACTTCCTGAAACTAACAGGAGAATACCTACCTCAAAATAGGCTCAGAAATGCAGTTTTTATTCTGAAAGATGAGATGCTTACTAAAAATTGGTAGTATAGGATTAAATATGATGGACATAACCTATATTTGGAGAAGATCAATAATCCCTCTCACAATGCCTCACCTAAACTACTATATAATAGTTCAATTGATTGAAAGGACATCTTATTGATAATCTTATAGCTTAAAGAAGCAAGTATTCAATGCCTTCCATATAACTTGTGCTCAGTTACTTTTTGCTGAATGGATGACTGAAGATTGTTTTACAGAATCAAGTCCCTTAAGTTTTTCTGCCCCTCCTAGTATTTTTGTATGACTGTTTCAAATGAGTTAACTTGTGAAACATTAAAAACCCCATGGTAGGACTTGCCTCGTGGTCTAGTGGTAAACGTTCTGTGCTTCTACTGCTGGAGGCATGAGTTTGATCCCTGGTCAGGGAACTAAGATCCTGCATGCCAAGTTATGTAGCCAAATTATAATTACAAAATTAAAAATTAAGAAATGAAGAGTAGGCTACAAAATATAAAAACAACCCATCATATTCATAAACTCATGAATTGATATGTTTGGCACATTTCTCTCAAGTCAGAATTTTCTAAAGTTGTTCTTCATGTATTGAGGGATTTGGGGGAGGAAAGAGAAATGCAGAGAGGAGAGGTCAAGAATAGACAGGGAAATTGTAGGCAACTCCATCCTTGGAGGCTGAGTGGGTCTTTGGGACTCAGTATTTCCATTCCCTGGTTCAGAACATGCATAGTAAGCTCTTCTAATCAAAGATTTATAGATTTACATCATTGTTTCTTTCAGATTTTGAGAGTTTCATTTCTTTTAGACCCTTTCAGCTAACAGAACAAAGAAATATTTGTATGTATACTCATGTGCCATCTCTTTAATTGTTCAATCCAGGCAGACATGTATAACAATATCAGGATTGTTGACCTATATCCTTCTGAGAAAGAATACTATCACCTAGATTACAGTTCTTTTTTGCTTTTAGTCTTGCAAACTCCATTCCTTTTCCAAGTTACTTAAGTACGTGTGTCTCCTTTTTGAGTTCCTATGTGTTTTATGTTCTGAGAGATGAAGCCATAGATCTCCCGGGAAGGTGCCCTGTGGAAGACACTTTCGAATTTTGCAGAATCAACCAGAGCATGCCCCAGGCTGCCTTGGGAGCAAGTCACACTGGCTTATTCTCCTCCTCCTTGTGTTGTTGGTGATTCTGAAGTTTCTAGGAAACAGTGACTGAAGGTCTCACTCTTTGTGCCTGTCGGGGCTGTTTATTAGGCTCTACAAGAAAGAAAAAGAGGCTTCCCCCAACAAAAACTGTATGTTTGGTACCTTAACCCAGCTTGAGAAGGACCTTGTGAACTTCGTATCCAGGGTGTGGAATCTGAAACTCGCCACTGCCAACCTGTTGTAACAGAAAACGTCCCAATCTCGAGGTTCCTGCAGATGCACACAATAACATTACAATATATGAGGTATCAGAGAAGGCACTGGTGACCCACTTCAGTACTCTTGCCTGGAAAAATCCCATGGATGGAGGAGCCTGTGGGCTGCAGTCCATGGGGTCGCTAAGAGTCGGACACGACTGAGCGACTTTACTTTCACTTTTCACTTTCACGCATTGGAGACGGAAATGGCAACCCACTCCAGTGTTCTTGCCTGGAGAATCCCAGGGACAGGAGAACCTGGTGGGCTGCTGTCTGTGGGGTCGCACAGAGTTGGACACGACTGACGCGACGCAGCAGCAACAGCATATGAGGTATAGGGCAAGGAAGACTCCGATCAAGTGGATTTGTGTGTCGAAGTAGAAGAGGAGTAGTTGAGTGTTGACAAACTGTATCCAAACTAATAAAAGTATTCTGAAGCAAAAGACAAAAGCCTCTGGTATTTTTTATTTTCTCTACAGTTTTACCTTTTCCAGAATGTCATGTAATTGGCATCATGCAGTGTATAACTTTTTCCAGACTACCTTATTTTACCTAACAGCATTCATTCAGGTTTCACTGATTTTTTTTTGTGTGTGTGTGATTTGATAGGTCACATCTATTTATTCTTGAATAGTATTCTGTTATGTTGATGTAACATAGGTTTGTTTATTCATCCATCTGTTAAAGGACACTTTGGCTGTTTTCTCTGTGTGTGTGTGTGAGAGAGAGAGAGAGAGAAAGAGAGTGTGTGAATTAAGCTGTTATAAAATTTATGTGCATGTTTTTGCATGGGCATTAGCTTCAAGTCATTGGGTTAACTGTCTAGGAGCATAATTGCTAGATCATATGGTATGACTGTGTTTAGCTATGTAAGAAATTGCTTCTAAATTAACTGTACCATTTTGCATTGCCACCCAGGAACAAAGAATGAGAGTTCCTGTTGTTCCTCGTCTTTGCCAGTAATTGGTATTGTCACATTTTTGTGTTTGACCATTTCAATGAGTGTGCAATGATATCACACTGTTTTAATTTTGTCAGTCTACTTTAAAAGATTATCTTATTTCCATATTTCCATTGTGTTTTATTACCATAAATTCTTCAGGTGCTTTATTTGCATTGTGTTTTATTATCATAAATTCATCAGGTTTAAGCAGATCTGCTGAGGTTTAAATAGATCTGCTGCTCATTGAAACTGCTACTGCTGTTTGTACCATCACTGAATAGTTAAAATTTTACATAATCTCTTTCTCCTTCTGCCTCTGTAATTTAGCTTACCCCTTGCAAAATCTGGATCATGTAGGTCACGTAGTCTCAGAAAATGGGAACTTGCAATACTAGAAACTGGAGTTTATTTCACTCACCCTTGTCCTGCTGTTTGCAATTGCCCCGCCCCTGCAAGCCTGCTTAATCATGCCTATCCAGGCCAGGCACCCCCCTCCCTATCTTGACCACTATTCCTGTGCACATGAAAACCCTTAGTTTAAACCAGCCTATTAACAGCTAGTGTTGCCCACTACAGTCTGTCTATAAAAACTCTGTAATCCCTTTGTTCACATCTCAAAGCTTGGAGTGTTAACTCCTCTGGGCCCGCCAGCATAATAAATCTGGTTCTCCAACTCTCTGAGTGTGGTGCTTGGTTTCTCGAGTACTGGTTTCTGTAACACTCTAATAATTTTTTCATGAATGCTCAATAACTTGAGATCATGTATATTGGAAAAAAATTATCTTTAATTGAACAACACTGAGATGGAGGAGCCTGGTAGGCTGCAGTCCATGGGGTCGCTAAGAGTCAGATACGACTGAGCGACTTATATTTCACTTTTCACTTTCATCCATTGGAGAAGGAAATGGCAACCCACTCCAGTGTTCTTGCCTGGAGAATCCCAGGGACGGGGGAGCCTGGTGGGCTGCCATCTATGGGGTCGCACAGAGTCGGACACGACTGAAGTGACTTAGCAGCAGCAGAGCATATTTTCTTTTCCTGAGTATTGCTTTGTCCACGAATGTTTAGTGCCTCCACAGAAAAGTATGAGTTCAGCATGAACTTCTCCCCTCCTTTTTTTTTTTTTGTTTTGATTTTCTTATATACATACTAGATGTTAACCAAATCTGTATTCGGACCACTTGCAGTTGTACATTTACTCTGAAGTTTTACTTGTAAGTATCTATGTATTTTTTCTGAATCTTGACTTTATTATGTGTCTTCTATGGTTTTGAAAAACTATATGCTCATTATTCAGGTGTTTTTATAGTCTGTGCCTCTTCTCCATTGAGATTCAAATGAATCCATTTATATACTGTTAGAAAGAAGAACTGAACTGAGAAAGGGAACAATCATAAAATATGTTGATGTAGTTACTGAAGAAAATATATTTTAAAAGCAATGATAACAGAATATTTGCTAGCAAAACTAATTTTCTCTCAGTGTATTTTGTAATTATGAATGTCCAAATGGTCTTGCATGTAGTGTATAAACAGACAAGATAAATTAGCAAGCACCTCAATCAAACAGAGTTTCCCTTGTACCTCAGTCTGTAAAGAATCTGGCTGCAATGCAGGAGACGTGGGTTCAATCCCTCTGTTGGGAAGATCCCCTGGGGAAGGTAAAGGCTACCCACTGTAGTATTGTTGCCTGGGAATTCCCAAGGACAGAGGAGCCAGGCAGGGTGCAGTTCATAGGTTTGCAAGAGTCAGACATGACTTAGTGACTCAAACACCCACCACCAAAGAGTGGAAATAAGGCCATAAATTCCAACAATTATTTTCAGAGGGGTGTTGGATATAATACTTTTATTAAACCTTTCCAATTATAAGAAACCCTTGCATGTTTTCTTTTTAAAATAATTTTTAATTTTATAGCTTTAATTATAAATTCACAGTAAGTTACAAAAAATATATAGGTAACTGCTGTCCATCTTTCCCTCCCTCTCCCAATGTTAACATCTATACACACCTATAGTACTTTCAACTGAAAGAAAAACACACAACCTAAAATTTGAGAGTTAAGTTTTATTTGGGCAAGTTACTGAAGACTATAGCCTGGGAGACCACCTCTTAGCTCTGAGGACCTTGTTTGGAGAAGGAAGGAAAGAGTCAGGATATATAAGAGGGTTTTTTTTGTTTTTGTTTTTAATGGGAAAAAACATTCAGTGAAACATCCAAAGATTATTGCTAATCTTAAAGAACAGACATCTCAAGTTAATAATTTTAGTGCTTCCTATGTATGACAATGGTGGCTCAGATGGTAAAGTATCTGCCTGCAATGCAGGAAACCCGGGTTCGATCCCTGGGTTAGGAAGATCTCCTGGAGAAGGAAATGGCAATACTCCAGTATTCTTGCCTGGAGAATCCCACGGATGGAGGAGCCTGGTAGGCTATAGTCCATGGGGTCGCAAAGAGTCAGACACAACTGAGCAACTTCACTTTCATTTTCTTTCATGTATGACAAGATGCAAGAATCTGGGTTCATTGAAATTATTTCTTATATATAAATCTTAACTATCTAGAGCCATTATCCAAGGCATAGAGTGCTTCCTGTTTTATGCTTGCTTTTTTTTTTCTTCTGTCCTGAATTCCCCTCACAGTATATCGATGGTGACTGACTATGGTGACTAATGGCTTGATGCCTGTAGAGTTGAAATGGCAGCAGCACTCTTTTGCTCACAGTAGAATATCAAAACCAGGAAACTGATATTGGTATAATCCTCGGTTTTTTCAGATTTCATCACTTATACATAACCTGATGTACGTATGTATGTGCATGCATGTGTTTCCACAGCTCTCTGAAATTTTGTCATATGTATCAGTTCAGTTCAGTCACTCAGTCGTATCTGACTCTTTGTGACCCCATGAACTGCAGCACGCCAGGCCTCCCTGTCCATCACCAACCCCCAGAGTTCACTCAGACTCACATCCATTGAGTCAGTGATGCCATCCAGCCATCTCATCCTCTGTTATCCCCTTTTCCTCCTGCCTCCATTCCCTCCCAGCATCAGAGTCTTTTCCAGTGAGTCAACTCTTTGATTGAGGTGGCCAAAGTACTGGAGTTTCAGCTTTAGCATCATTCCTTCCAAAGAAATCCCAGGGCTGATCTCCTTCAGAATGGACTGGTTGGATCTCCTTGCATCCTATGGATGGAGGAGTCTGGTGGGCTGCAGTCCATGGGGTCGCTAAGAGTCGGACACGACTGAGCAGCTTCACTTTCACTTTTCACTTTCATGCATTGGAGAAGGAAATGGCAACTCACTCCAGTGTTCTTGCCTGGAGAATCCCAGGGATGGGGGAGCCTGGTGGGCTGCTGTCTATGGGGTTGCACAGAGTTGGACACGACTGAAGTGACCTAGCAGCAACAGCAGCAGCTATGTGAGTATTTGTTAACCTTTACCATGAAAGTAGATTCAAACCCCCCAGTGTCTAATGAGTCCCTGTTCTACTTATTACAAATTTTATTCATTCATATCACTATCTGAAATGACATTTAGCATCTTGCTCAATTGGAATAATTTTATCTAGTGCACATTATCTTTCTTATGAATGATGATAGTTCTAGGGAAAGAAGAAAGCTCAGTTATAGCAACAGCATTTTATCAAATGTGCACAATATTGCCAAAAATGTTGCAAACAATAATTTAAAGATACCATTTTATCCATTTTGGACTATCATATTATTTTTTCCAGGCTCTTTTCATCTTGTTATCTCAAAAACTGTGTGCCTGTTTTTCTATATACTGAATATCTCGACTCTATTATCCCTTTTTCTGACTTTTAACTTCCCTGATTTGATACTATGCCTTATCTGCTATCTGAGCTGATGAAGTCCAAGGCTGGCTATAAAGGAGGTAATGAAATTGAGGTCTACCATGGGAATATGCCCAGTCCTTATCACATTTTTGGTATTGTCTCTTGTCAAACCAGCTCCTTCTATTATGTTCTGGATTCCATAATATGGTTTGATTATTTCTTCTAATGTTCTCTTTGAATTAAAACCCAGTTCTCTACATGCTTGATTCTAGTTGGTTAACCACCAGATTTCTTGAATGGACCCTGATTGTGACAATATACCAGGTATTTGCAGCCACTACATTCTATAAATTATTTGAAGAACACATGCTTCACCTGGAGGAGGAATCCTCACTTCCTAGAGATCTACTTCAGGTTCTAGAGCTTTCCCAGGTTTTCAATGTTTGATTGCCTTGTTTTTCATTAACCATGTATCTTTTATACACAGCCAAGGAATGATAATACCTCTAAAACCTAATGTAAGTAAATGGAAACATCTATTAACAGCCTAGATTTATCCTAGGGAATATGGAGTACCTTCTCTCCATGTGATAGTTAGTTTTATGTGTCAACTTGGCTCGATTATTGAAACCATATATTTAGTAAATCATTACTGTAGATGTTTCTTTGAAAGTATTTTAAAAATGGGATTAGCATATAAATCAATAGACTTTGAGTAAACCATATTCTCTTCCACTATGTTGGTGGACCTCACCCAATAGGTTGAAGGTCTTAATAACTAAAGCTCAGCCTCCCCCAAAGAAGATGAAATTCTGCTACAGATTGATTTTTAGACTCTAACTGCAACCCTTCTCTGGCCTATTCTATTCCAGCCTTCTGGCCTATCCTGTGGATTTTGAACTTACCAACCTCAACAATCAAAGGAGGCAATTCTTTAAAATAAGAATTCCCTCTCTATATATATGTGTATCTATCTAAGCTTTCTGAAATAATCACTGAATTGTTGAGAAGGAAGAAACCACATTCTTTTATTTCCATTTCAGTACTTCTAATGAAATGAATGATGATGACACTATTTTAAAAACTTTACAATGTGCCACTTTGCTTTTACAAGCACCGATTTTATGAGGTAAGGTAATATCTCACTTTATAGATATAGAAATTGTATCTTAGTTGTTACATTATTTTTATCATTGCCACTCAGCAAGTGAATGCTGGACTCAGGTTTCAAACTCTGCTTTTTCTCAAACCTCATGTTGTTCAATTTGACCCACTAATTGAACCCTGTATATTGCTATATACAATGATTAAGTCACTTTGTCCCTTATACAGAGGTCTTGGAAAGTGATAGGGATTTTTTTACCTAGAAAAAGATTTCTGTTCATATGTCATGAGAATTTCATCCTCTAAGGTTGGTCAAATTGTTACATATATATTTCATGTAAAAATCATGAACTGATACCTAACCATAAGAATTAGGCAAGCTTTGGCATGAGGTTTGCCTGAAATGGTCCTGGCTTTAGTACTGAAAGTCTTATAGGCCAGGAAACCCATTGGTCCTAGCAAACCAACAGAGTTGGTCACCTTAGGTTAATGAAAATAGTCCTACAGAAAGTAGAACAGTCGATAGAGAAGAGGCTTCCCTTGCATTAAATTAACCAAAAATTTATGAGTAATTTAAAACAAACCTTAGATACAAGTAAATTACTTATTTCCTTAAAATTGGTCTATTAATATTTATTAAGATTTTGATGTCATATATGGCTCCTTGAATTTTTACTTCCCTTACTTTCAAATTTGTACAATTAAACA
>SJYT01049704.1:32448-44545 GCA_006410635.1 Cephalophus harveyi
AAGGTAAAATCATGGTTTTTGGAGTGAGGAAACAAAGATATAATTATATGCAGATGTGAAAAACTCAAGGCAAAAATAACTGAAAAATAGGTACTGTACAGTGCCTGGTAATATATACACATCAGTTTATAAAATTCAATAATCAGTACATAAAATTAAAAATCACGTTTGCCATGATACATATGTAATATCTAGAAGTAAAAATATTTTAAAGTATCCGTCTATATTTGTAGACATATATCTCTTAATATATACAGCTTTACTAAATAATTCAGTGGTGAATACAAAATCATATTTATAGATAAAATGATTCTGTATGGAAAATATATCCCTTCTCACCAAATTAATCTATGTAACTGGCTATGCTGCTGCTGCTGCTGCCAAGTCGCTTCAGTTGTGTCCAACTCTGTGCGACACCATAGATGGCAGCCCACCAGGCTCCCCCATCCCTGGGATTCTCCAGGCAAGAACACTGGAGTGGGTTGCCATTTCCTTCTCCAGTGCATGAAAGTGAAAGGTGAAAGTGAAGTCACTCAGTCGTGTCCGACTCTTAGCGACACCATGGACTGCAGCCTACCAGGCTCCTCCGGCCATGGGATTTTCCAGGCAAGAGTACTGGAGTGGGTTGCTACTGCCTTCTCCAGTAACTGGCTATAATTTCAGTCAAATTTCAATGGATGCTTTAATTGACAAAATTATTGTGATTCAAAAGGTCTGCATGATATAGTTCTTTCCTTCTTCTCCTACCTCATCTTGGTGTGCTCTCTAGGCACACTGCTTATTTGTTGCCTCAGGCCTTCATAAATTCTGTTTTTTCTGTCTGGAATATTCTCCTCTCAATTTTCTACATAGGGCTTTTATTCATCCTGCAGTTCACAACTTGAATCATACCTTTTCAATGAGAGATGTCCATGATAGAAATATATATATATATATACACCTACACACACACATGCATATACACAATTATATATATATATATATATTGCAATTATCTGTATATAGATGGTTATTAAAGGCATGGAGTTGGATACTACTCAGTGTTGTAGAGAGAGAAAGGAATGTTAAGAGTATAAGCTCCTTGAAGGTAGGGCTTTTTAATTTTAACCACTTTCTCTTCAGTCCCTATAATAGTGCTTAGCATATAGAAGTTGTTTAATACATATTTTTTTAGTGCAGAAAAAAAGGCTTAGAAAAAAAAACTATAATCAAAAGAATTGAAAGAAAGACCAGAAGATGAGCCTATAATGGCTATTAGAAAATAGTACCAAAATATATAGGAAGAAAACCATTCATGAATGATATCAGAGAAGCCCAGAGAAAGAATATTTTAAAAATAATAAGCCAAGCTAAATACTATTAAGATATCATCAAGATACAGACTCAGAAGCATCCATTGGGTTTAGTGGCACATAGGTCATTGTTATTCTCAGTAAAAGAATGTGATGTAACATAGGGGACAGAAGCCAGACTGAAATGGGTATATAAATAGGAAGTAAGAAAATGAGGTTGAAGGACACAAACCATTCTGAAAGAAAATGTATAGTAGCTTAAGCAATAAGTGAACTGAGGATAGAGCAGAAGGTTATATATGACAAAATAAGGATAATCAGGGAAAGAGGATTTTAGTAGAGTTATAGAACACTGACAATGTAGGATACTATAAAGTCTGAGAAAACTATTCAGAATTATGTATTAAAGAGAATGTTAGGAGAGAATGTTTTTTGTTTGAAAGAAATAAAAGTTTTTAATGGAAAACTAACTCAGTAACAGATAACTCAGTAACAGATAACCTGGAGTTTAGTTCCAGACCACTAAACTAGGCTACTACTTTTATAAATCTCAGTTTCTTCATCTGAAAATGATTGAATTCCTTTCAATAGCTCTTTTAATTCTGAAGGTCTTTGGAGCTTATGAGGAGTATTTCTGACAAGTGTTTAGGGCTTCCCAGGTGTCACTGCAGTAAAGAATGCACCTGCCAAAGCCAATACAGGAGACACAAGAGATGTGGGTTCGATCCCTGGGTTGGGAAGATCCCCTGGAGGAGGAAATGGCAACCCACTCCAGTGTTCTTGCCTTGGAAATCCCAACCTGACAGAGGAGCCTGTCAGGTTGCAGTCCATGGGGTTGAAAAGAGTCAGACATGATAAAGCATGTGTGCACACATTCATGGCTTGGTAATAGGTTTGATACACTAATAAAGGGCTTTTGGTCACCTTAAATAATGATCAGAAGGAACTGTAGCATGATTTGATGGGGTAAGACGTGAAGAAATGCAAATTTCTCATATCCCATTATTAGATATTGGAAGCAAGCGGTGATGTGCTCTTATTGTTGCTATCTCCCAATTTCTGTTTTGTAAAATTTATGTTCAATTTCAGAATATAGATTCAGTTGTAAGAAATAATTAATAATAAGTAAACAAATTTTAATTGTAGAATTACAGTAAATATTTTTCAATGGAAATGGAGAAATTAACTTTGCTAAGAGAACTGAAAGGTTTGTTTTATTAGTTAGCACAATTTTATATAACAAATACTTTGCTATATAATATGTGCCTTCTATTGTGGGTTCAGGGATATACTGACTTCATTGCATCTTAAAGTTAGTTGCAACTTATGAGGAAATACTAAAGAAATTGTAAAACATTGTTTAATTACCTTCATAGGGACTTGATTATATATATGGTTTTTATAGTCTACTTACATGGATTTTGAAGAAAAATTGATAATGTTACTAAGATGTCTTATTTATTTATTGTGTTAGCTTTTTTCCTTTTTTTAAACTTTTTATTTTGTATTGGAAAGAAATTGTAAAACATTGTTTAATTACCTTCATAGGGACTTGATTATATATATGGTTTTTATAGTCTACTTACATGGATTTTGAAGAAAAATTGATAATGTTACTAAGATGTCTTATTTATTTATTGTGTTAGCTTTTTTCCTTTTTTTAAACTTTTTATTTTGTATTGGAGTAAGGCAATGGCACCCCACTCCAGTACTCTTGCCTGGAAAATCCCATGGACGGAGGAGCCTGGTAGGCTGCAGTCCATGGGGTTGCTAAGAGTCGGACATGACTGAGCGACTTCACTTTCACTTTTCACTTTCATGCACTGGAGAATGAAATGGCAACCCACTCCAGTGTTCTTTTCTGGAGAATCCCAGGGATGGGGGAGCCTGGTGGGCTGCCATCTATGGGGTCGCACAGAGTTGGACACGATTGAAGCGACTTAGCAGCAGCATAGCTGATTAACAATGCTGTGATAGTTTCAGGTGAACAGCGAAGGGACAGCAATACGTATACATGTATCCTTTCTCTCCTAAACTCCCCTCCCATCCAGGCTGCCACATAACATTAAGCAGAGTTCCCTATGCTATATAGTAGGTCCTTGTTGGTTATCCATTTTAAATATAGCAGTGTGTACATATCAATCCCAAATTCCCTAACTATCCCTCCCCCCATCCTTCTGCTATAGTAACTATAAGATCATTCTCTGAGTCTGTTTCTGTTTTATAATTAAGTTCATTTGTATCATTCTTTAAGATTCTGCATATAAGCGATATCATAAAATATTTCTCTTTAACTTTACTCAGTATGACAATCTCTAGGTCCATCCATGTTGCAGCAAATGGCATTATTTCATTCTTTTTAATGACTGAATAATATACCATTTTTTATATGTAGCACATCTTTATCCATTCTTTTGTCCATAGACATTTAGGTTGTTCTCATGTCTTAGCTATTGTCAACAATGCTTCAATGAACACTGGGGTGCAATATCTCAGTTTCATTCAATTTTTCAGTATCTATGATTTGATATTCTTTACCCAAATTCTGTCTTCAGATATTCACATATATTTGAAACTTACTTAGTCTTTGATTGGTGGCTTCCCTTGTAGTTCAGTTGGTAAAGAATCTGCCTGCAATGCAGGAGACCTGGGTTTGATTCCTGGGTTGGGAAAATCCCCTGGAGAAGGAAATGGCAACCCATTCCAGTATTCTTGCCTGAAGAATCCCGTGAACAGAGGAACCTGGAGTACTATAGCCCATGGGATCACAAGAGTCAGACACGACTTAGCAACTAAACCTAGTCTTTGATTAGAATTTTATGTGACATAATAAAGTAAAGTTTCTCTTCATGATGTGCTGGACATAATATAGGCACCCAGAGTCATTAACTAAACTTGGCTATTTAGGGGACCAGATAATATTGTGGGGATTTTAGGTTTTTGGTTTTTCTAGGTTTTGTGGTATTTTTATATTGGTTTCATCAGAATTTTACTGCATGTAGATTAGCAGATGGAGAAGGCAATGGCAACCCACTCCATAACTCTTGCCTGGAAAATCCCATGGACGGAGGAGCCTGGCAGGCTGCAGTCCATGGGGTCATGAAGAGTCAGACATGACTGAACGACTTCATTTTCACTTTTCACTTTCATGCATTGGAGAAGGAAATGGCAACCCACTCCAGTATTCTTGCATGGAGAATCCCAGGGATGGAGGAGCCTGGTGGGCTGCCGTCTATGGGGTTGCAGAGAGTCGGACACGACTGAAGTGACTTAACAGCAGCAGCAGCAGCAGATTAGCGGACTCATGGTTTCTATAAGGATTTAAAATTGATAATCATATTCCATATGATCATAANTTCACTTTTCACTTTCATGCATTGGAGAAGGAAATGGCAACCCACTCCAGTATTCTTGCATGGAGAATCCCAGGGATGGAGGAGCCTGGTGGGCTGCCGTCTATGGGGTTGCAGAGAGTCGGACACGACTGAAGTGACTTAACAGCAGCAGCAGCAGCAGATTAGCGGACTCATGGTTTCTATAAGGATTTAAAATTGATAATCATATTCCATATGATCATAATATATTCTGATCTATTTGAGTAAAAAGTTCCATACACTTTAATTATTTTCTGTTTTTTTTTTTTTTAATTTGTTTATAGACTCCTGTGAGTAAGATAATTCTTAAAGAGGCAAGAGAGGAGGAGTCAGTTAACAATACTGCAGCCGTAGGGCTGAGTCCTGGCCCTGCCTCAAGGGGTACACAGAACAATACCAACAATATTGAGCTGCTTTGTAGACACTCAAACCCTCACCAGGTGGGGGAAGTTAAGGTTTGGTGCCTGCAGGAACATGGACCACAGGCTGGTTGGAACCAGAAGGTTTATGATGCTGACTTCCACTCACCTCACCAGCAACCAATCAGAAGGATGTCCATGAGCTGATCATGCCCTTTTCTTTAAGCCATTGCTAGAACTCCTCATTATGCTTTCCAGATCAGGACACACATTCTCGAGGGCATTAGCCCACTGTGGCCCCCTTTGCCTGGCAAAACAATAAAGTTCTTCTTTTGTACTTTACCACAAGCTCTTTCTCTAAGATTTGACTCAGCAGCAGGACAGAGAGGCCAAGCTTTCTGTAACAGTTTCTTGGTACTATTATCCATTGCTACAAAGTACACCCATGGCAAAGTACATACATTTAAAGATGATTAGGAAATGTTTGCTCAGTACCACCTAATACCCATCAGAACAGTTTACAAATAATGAGTGCTGGAGAGTGTGTAGAGAAGGGAACCCTCTTACCCTACTGCTAGAAGTGCAAATTGAGATAGCCACTACAGAGAACAGGGTGGAGGTTCCTCAAGAAGCTAAAAATAGAGTTACCAAATGATCCAGCAATCCCACTCCTGGGCACTTACCTAAGTGAAACCAAAATTCAAAGATATACATGCACCACAATGTGTTACTGAGTCCAAACTCGCTCTGCTTGCCACATGACAGGACAATGAATCAGAGACAAAGTGTTGAGGCAAGGAATAAAACTTAATTCAGAGATCCAGCTGACTAATAAGATGGCAGACTAGTGTCTCAAAGTAACCATATTGTCAGGGTATGGATGCCAGTTTCTTTTATAGAACAGAGATGGGGGAGGTGAGGAAATGAAGTAAAAAGGCCATTAATCTTACACTTATCTCCTAGAATGCCAAGCCCTAGGCAGAGGATGTATTAATTTCTTCCTTCTTGCCATCTACAGCTGGGCAGGGTTCTGAACAGAAGCAGGGTTCTGAACAGAAGCAGGGTTCCTGCCCCTCAGGCAGAGGGGTAGGATTCTGAAGAAGGCCATTATATATGATTATAATAACAAAAGAGAAAGTTGAAGAAATGATTCTAACATACAGCCAGAATTGACTTTTTCCTGCAACAAATGTTCACAGCAACACTATTCACAGTAGGCAAGACATGGAAACAAGCTCAATGTCCATCGGCAGAGGGATGGGTAAAGAAGATGCGGTGTATATATACACAAAGAAGTATGACTCAGCCATAAAAAGGAACAAAATTATGTCCTTGCAGCAACATGGATGCAACTAGAGATTATCAAAGCGATGTTTTTTTTTTCCAAGTAGTCATCTATGGTGGAGAAGGAAATGGCAACCCACTCCAGTATTCTTGCATGGAGAATCCCAGGGATGGAGGAGCCTGGTGGGCTGCCGTCTATGGGGTTGCAGAGAGTCGGACACGACTGAAGTGACTTAACAGCAGCAGCAGCAGCAGATTAGCGGACTCATGGTTTCTATAAGGATTTAAAATTGATAATCATATTCCATATGATCATAATATATTCTGATCTATTTGAGTAAAAAGTTCCATACACTTTAATTATTTTCTGTTTTTTTTTTTTAATTTGTTTATAGACTCCTGTGAGTAAGATAATTCTTACAATAAGGATGTTCATTGCACTGGTTTAAAAACTAGCTCAAATTGTTTAAAAAGAAAATCAAATAGAATTCTGTGTATTTTATATATATTTTGATAAATTAGAATACAATGTGGTTGTAAAAAGGAATAAGGCATATTTCTTTGTGTTGTTATTACATGATATAGTAAAGAGTTAAAAGAAGTAAGACCAAAATAAACAAAGACTGTGCTGTTATCCCCCATCTGACCTCTGAGTCAGGCAAACTAAATACCCATCCCTCAGGCAGCCTCCAGACAGGGTAGAAAATTGCAAATAATTAGTCTTCTCTGCTTCCTTTGCTTTAAGGGAAGGAATTAGAAACTGGGCTCCTGCTTCCTACTGACTGTTTCTCTGTGCTGGGATAGAATAAGGCAAGGGCCAGTAAAAATGCCAGAAAGTTTCCCATCATCTTGAATATGGCTTTTGCTTTTTAAAATTTGTTTGAAATTGAAATATAGTTGACTTACAGCATTATGTTAGTTTCAAATATACAGCACACTAACTTGATATTTTTAGATTACTTTTCATACCAAGTTATTATAATAGTAACTATATTCCCTGTGCTTTACATCTTTGTAACTTATTTTATATCTAGTGGTTGGTTCTTCTTAATCCCCTCCACCTATTTTGCCTCTCTGCCCTGCTAATCACTCATTTCTTCTCTATATCTGTGAGTCTGTTTCTATTTTGTTACATTTGTTCATTTCCTTTATTCTTTGGATTGTAGTATAAGTGAAAACATACAGAAAAACTTCACTTTTTATTGATTGGGCATTTATTTTGTTGCAACTTATAGAACATTGATTATTTTCCAAAGCTTCTATAAGGTGATTTTAACCAACTTCTAGGGTATTTTTTTTAATGCTTCCATGAGAGACTGAAGGCCTATAGCTTCCTAGTTCACTATCTTGCTAATGTTAATACCTTTTTCCTTTAATATTTAAAGACTTATTCTCAGATTCCCTTTTAATAATATACTTACAGCTTATAGTTGATATACTTTAAAAGTATAAAATAAAGTGTTTGGTGAAGGTGATACAAGTGCTGAAAATGGATACCAGGCTTGGTAATGCCAATACAATACAAATAGAACATAAGGTAAAGATGGTATTCTCTGCAGCATGAAAAAGCGGTTTGTTTCAGGTGGGAGACCGGTAGAGAGGGACAGAAAGAGAGTCAGGCAGTCCATAGTTAAAGAAAAAGGGATGCTTTGACACTCTGTATTAATTCTTCCTGGAGACCAACCCCACTCTTGAATTTTCTGTTGTTTCCTCAAATGAATTAATCAATTCTAAATTTTTCTTAATCTATGTTAAGTTGGTTTGCAACTAGAGTCTTGGCTCTATATATTTAAGATAAACTAGTAATGTATGTGCAAATTGTATATAGAAAAAACAGCTTTTCTTAAACACATGTAAGTGGGCCTGGATAATGGACACACACAGATATGTTCCTGGATAGGAGATGCCAGTTCTTCCTAGATCTATAAATTCACTGCAGCATCTCTCAAAATTTCTAGAGAAGTATATTTTCATCACATCTTTTACTAGGAAATCACTAGAAAAACATAACTTTATGTTTTAAAATAAGCTCCAATCTGGTGTTAATTGTGTTATGTTTGCCATATTTCTTATACACTTGGGATTTTAGAAAATATTATGATTAAAAAGTATACATAATTCAACATTTTATCAAGTGACAAGCTTAGCATAAGCATTTTTTAATCTGTAGTTTATAGTATGACTTCATTAATTCATAATTTACTATCTGTGAGTACATATAGATTTGTGTCTCTATAGTTTATTGACTGTTATTCTAGGTTGTAAGCATTATTTATGACTGCATTTTATACCTACTGAATTTTGGCTAGACTTCTGTCAGGGGACGTTCAACTTTAAGGGATCCAATATGTTCATATTTTGTGTGCTGTTTCTCAAGGACTCTCTATTCCTTATCAGTTCCTGGAAAACAGGAGCAAGCAGAGCTGCACGCAGTTCTCAGGATTGAGATCATGAGAAGGGGCACTTGCTTGAATTCCTTTCAGTGACTCCCTTCAGTGACCTTACTTAAATGTAATCTATTCAATTATGCCCCCCTTACTCAGGATATGGAATGCTTTCTGGTCCTTTAAAGATTGTTATTTGCTTGGCTTTGTTTTTGCTCAATTTTTTTAACTGCCTAAAGCTGCCTTGTATGAAGATATATAAACGTGCTTTTCTGCAAATGAAGCACTCTTGTTTCACTCGAGACTTGGGTCTCCTGCGTCCCTCTTCTTGTCAACTCCAGTCCCCAGGTCCCGGTCTACAAAAACTGTGAAATACTTCCACATGAATAATGGATATGTATGGATATTATATGTATTTGCAGTTTCATGAGGCATGATATTGTTATGAAGAATTAGGATATTTCCAATGTGAAGAGAAAATGGACCTTTGCAAATTTGATTCAGCAGAATACTCTTCATATTTTATTGTTTTTCCATTGGAAAAATGTGATTGAATAGAAAAGAAGCATGATCATTATCTCATATCTGAGGCATTTCACAGTATGGGATCTGGCTGCCAAAGGATGCAATTCATGGCTACCCTTTGTATGAGAACTGCTTCTGAGCAGCAAGCTATCCCTGGTAAGAATGTCATCAATCAAGATTGAAAAATTGCAGGGCTTCTTGACTGGCTTACCTTCTACTTTTAGACTTTTAGGAGAATATGTTTGAGCCTTTATCAGAGTCAATTTTTCAGTCTTGGATGAATTACATAATCTATGTGGGTAAATATCAGGAGTAAGGCAAAACAACATTCCTTCTCAGCATGCATCTGTTATTTCTGGATCACTGGTGACATTTTTATTGATTATACATTCTCAAAATAACCTGTGGAATTAGAATGCTAGTAATTACTCTGAGAAGAAATCAATGTATATTACAAAATTGAGTGTCAAAGTGTTTGTCTGTTGAAACAGATAGATGTTGGAGAATTAATATGTAGGTCTCTTTAGGAATTTTCTGCTAGTGGTTTAGACTTAGATTCATTTACCTATAAAATGTGATCACACTCATCAGAATTCTTTGGTTTTCTGTCTTCATGTCACTCCTCTCAGGTGAGGAAAATGTACTAAGTGTTTCAACTGGAAGCTTATATCATAAGATTTGTTAAAGCAAAGAATTCAGACAGAGTTGACACCCAGGGATCAGTATTGTAGACAAGTGACTGCTAAAAGATGAGGCCCAGATATTATTTAATATAATCCTCTCATTATTTTATTTATATTTTAATTTTATCTGATCAATATTTCTTTTTCCTCTGAATTATTTTTTACTTATCCATTGTATAAACTGAGATAGGTCATGTCAAGTGAATATGAAACTGTCCTGGATCCTCTCTGTGCTCAGGGAGCAAAGAGATCAAAGCCTGGTATCCTCTTGCGGAGCCTAGTATCATGCTGTTTCTTTAGCTTTCCACACACTGTTATGTTGTTGTTCAATGCTCTATAATTTGTGCTATCATATAATAGTGAATGGGATAATGATACTCCATGACAAATGCATGCATTATAGAATAGCATAGAATTTTTACACTTCAATTCAGTTTAATTGCACTTTCTACCCACATCTGATTGTTTAGGGAAATTAATTTTGCTTTAACACAATGCTTAGCTCGATACTCTGCCAACTTCTTGTTCTTATACAGTTATTATGTATTCAAACTAGAGGTTAGCCTTTCATCTATCAATTTTGTCAGACTGATCTTAGAATCTCCCCTTTTGATAAGGATTGCTAATTTCATGGTGATGACAGGCTCTACAACCTCCAATCACAGTTCTATCCACTCCATTTCAACATAGCTGTTAGAATTACTTACATTCTACAATACTATCATTTAGCTTTTGAAGTTTTGAAGCAAAATAGCTAAATTGGGGTGTTTACCTTTGTTCAGTCTATAGCTTTTTGTCTCAGCAGTTTTGGACGGTTTTGGTGACAAAGTTCTAGTGTTGTTCTGGATGTGGTGCTCTTTCTTTTACAAGCCGAAAACCAGACTCTTTGATGATATGCACTTTCATAACAACAAATGAGCCTATTGAAACTGTGTTGCCTCATGCAATGCTTGCTTTCGATATTTACTTGAATGATTGATTTAAGTGTGATTGTGTTTTCATGAAACTGATACTGTGGAAAGCCTGATTGCAGATGGACAACATTTGAGATTGTTTGCAGGCAAACATTCTCTGACTGTATCATTATTTCCTGTATTACTACCTGGCTGCTGGGCTAAGTCGATTACCACCTTCAAAGGTCAGCAGAAGTGATATTTTCCCTTCACAAGTACCAAAATGTAGTGAATTACTCACAGCTGCCCTAGGACAAAGAGCAAGAATAACAAAAACCTGTACATATTATTTATTGATCGCTTCATTTGCTTGGGTTCTTGCCTCAGCCTAACTGCCTAAGTATATAACTTTTCTTTTATCTAGTGCCTAGAAGAGAACTTGTGTTGTATAAATATCACTTGGTGGAGAAGAATATAATTATTCCTCTGGAATGTGTTTGTAACAGAACAGTACACATTGTAATAAGTTAGATATGTCTTAGCCAAGTATTCCAAATATCTTGGGCTAAATCTTAAAAAAAAATCAGGTGAGAGATAGGAAATTAATTTCAAAAGCCATAAATTATTTCTCCTTTTTTTGAGTTTTATGAAAAACATTAAATTATAATGATTGTTTCCACTTCCCTGGTGTAGAAAAGTAGCTCAGGGAATTTGAGAATTTAGTGAGTCTATAGTCAGCCATTCCTATTTATTTAATGTATATTCTTGTTTGTGAGGCAAGAAATAGATGGGCCCCCCCAAGGTAAAGCAATTAGAGATTCATTCCCTATGGACTGAAACTCCAAGAATAGAACAATTAAGAGAGGAGGCTGAGCCCTGCCCAGACCAAATATCTCTCATTCCCAAAGTCAAGAGACCTCCCTAACCACACATGCACAGAAAAGCTCCTTGATGGTCAAAGGGGAGTGGTGCTAACTAATACCACCCTACCCAGATACCTTTGGTGGAATCCATCTAGGCTAGGAGATGTGTGCACACACGCGGGAGCATCCAGAGATCTATCAAATATGGACTATGGAATTGTTTCCTTAATTTCTTTTTCTACTTTCTCATTATTAGTGTATAGGAATGCAAGGGATTTCTGTGTGTTGATTTTATATCCTGCAACTTTACTATATTCGTTGATTAGCTCTAGTAATTTTCTGGTGGAGTCTTTAGGATTTTCTATGTAGAGGATCATGTCATCTGCAAACAGTGAGAGTTTTACTTCTTCTTTTCCAATTTGGATTCCTTTTATTTCTTT
>SJYT01049704.1:56972-80072 GCA_006410635.1 Cephalophus harveyi
ATCTCGTTATCCACTGTGTTAAAATGAAGCAAGTATATTACTATAATATAAAAATATAAATATATTTTGATAGCTATATTTCAATATAACTTCTGTATTTGTAAATGAGTATTTACAAATTAAATATTCATTTAATTAAATAAAGCTGAGTGCAAGAGGAGAAGGGGGAGATGGAGGATGAGATGGCTGGATGGCATCACCAACTCGATGGACATGAGTTTGAGCAAGCTCCGGGAGTTGGTGATGGACAGGCAAGCCTGGCGTGCTGCAGTCCATGGGACTGCAAAGAGTCGGATCTGACTGAGTGACTGAACTATAACTAACGACATTAAATTTTCCTACTTCAAGTGGTTATTCTAAGGATATAGTGCTTAGAATCATACCTGACACAAAGTATTTGCTATTGTCACCTGCTTTTAGAGATCTTCATGATTCTACTGGATATACAGAGCATGTTCCTGAAACGTAACCACATAATATAGGATGTAATATAGCAAAAATGAACAATGAAAGTGATAGTTATTTTAAGAATCCAAAGAAAGTGATAAATTAGAGCTGTATTTCTTTAGGATGACTTCATGGAAGTAAGAGATTGGCATTAGCTGGGTTTGATGGAGGAAATCCTATGGTGTCCTCAAACTTGTAAAGTTGGATTTATCATAGTGCATGCATAGGTGAGTATAAAATCTGGTATGGATTTTAGGACTACTTTGGTGTCCCATGAGGCGGTATAAAAGCATGTATTATTTCGTTGATGGTCTCAATATTTGCCTATGCGATTACTGTTGTTGCTCTCATGGAAAATTGATTTTGATCAAGAAAAGCAGTGTAGCAGTGTATGGAAAGCATAGGTATCTGAATCAGCTGGCCATGGTTTTAAATCCCACTTCTGCAGTTTGATACAAATTGTTTAAATTTTTTACAATTTTTGGTATAAGATTTGGTTTACTTGCTCATTCAGCAAATATTTATTATACCAGGTACTATGCTAAGTTCTGAAGATTAAGCAAATAAGATACATAGACCTACACGCTATTCAGTCTCTGAAAGAGAAAATTAAAAAATTATACCTACCTCATAGGGTTGTATTGAAAATTAGAAGTGTTATAAATTCATGTTGTAAAATCATAAAATGTAAATACAGCAATATATTTAAATTCTATGGCATCACATCTAGCCTATAGTAGGTCCACAATAAATGGTAACTGATATTATTGTTACAGACTATTAAAGGTATTTTAAAGATTCTCAAGTGATGCTAATATAGAGACAGATCTAGAGCAGTGGTTCTCAAACTAAATTGCATATTAGAATTATTTTGGGGAGTTTATAAACTACTGATCATGGGCCCCACCCCCAGAAATTGATTTACTTCAACTCAGGAGTAGCCTGGGTATTGGCTTTTTAAAAATCTCCTCAGGTAATTGTATATTGCAGCCATGGTTGTGCACAACTGAGAAAATACCAAGTGTGCAAATCTGCCAAATATAATGCATTTGACTTTTTGTTTTCCTTTTCTGCCCTACATTTCAATGATAGTATTTATTAGAGATTTTGACAAATGCAACTTTATAATGACAAGACTTCTCATATAACATAAAATTGGAGAAAAATAAGGAAGATGCACCTGTTCATTTAATTATGCATAGTGTTACAGGGATAGAATATATGGAGACAGGTTTGATTAGCAGTGCTGGAGAGCATCTGCCTGTTTACATTGTAACAGGAATTAAGGTAAGGGTATTATGTTACTGTTGCCATCCTTGTTATCATCATTTCAGCACTGTTTATTGAGTTTTACAGCCATAAATTAAGAAAGTATGTGTGTATGTGTACACTTCTCATAACAACCCTATACCTAATTTAATATTATTTAGAGATGAGTAAAAAGATATTTATGATAAATAACTTGACCATGTTTATCAACCTAGTTAATTTCAAAACCTAGATTTAAAACCAGTTCTGCCTGACTTTAAAACATGCATGCTTAGTTCCTTTATACTGTCTAATAAAGAAATGACACTTTACTTATATTTTAAAGTCCTTTCCTTGTTGTAATCAGAAATATTCCTTCATTCTCTTGTATGTCATCTGGCTTTGAAATTGTTGCTCTTCTAGTTTCCCAGTGTATTCTATGCTTTCATTGTGACACTTAGGCTGGCGTTCATCTACAATTTTATCTGATATTTAGTATCTGCTTTAATACTTGAAGGTGAAGGTGAAGTTGCTCAGTCGTGTCCGACTCTTTGCGACCCCGTGGACTGTAACCTACTAGGCTTCTCGGTCCATGGGATTCTCCAGGCAAGAATACTGGAGTGGATTGCCATTTCCTTCTCCAGGGGATCTTCCCGACCCAGGGATCGAACCTAGGTCTCCCGCATTGGAGGCAGACGCTTTAACCTCTGAGCCACCAGGGAAGCCCTCGCTTTAATACTTAAACAAATGTAAATATGATTATTCTATATTGCAAAAACTCCAGTACTTTGGCCACCTCATGTGAAGAGTTGACTCATTGGAAAAGACTCTGATGCTGGGAGGGATTGGGGGCAGGAGGAGAAGGGGACGACCAAGGATGAGATGGCTGGATGGCATCACCGACTCGATGGACGTGAGTCTGAGTGAACTCCGGGAGTTTGTGATGGACAGGGAGGCCTGGCGTGCTGCGATTCATGGGGTCGCAAAGAGTCGGACATGACTGAGCGACTGAACTGAACTGAACTGATATTACAAATGGTGGTAAGGGTGACCTTCAAAATGACTTATGCCAGCACACCCCTGAGGCTCATATATTGTGATTATCCCAAACTTTGTTGTTCAGGTGCTCAGTCGTGTGCAACTCTTTGCAACTCCATGGACTGCAGCACGCCAGGCTTCCCTGTCCTTCAGCATCTCCCATAGATAGCTCAAACTCATATCTATTGAGTCTCTGATGCCATCCAGCCATCTCAGCCTCTGTCGCCCCTTTGTCCTCCTGCCCTCAATCTTTTCCAGCATCAGGGTCTTTTCCAATTAGTCAGCTCTTCACATCAGAGGACCAAAGTATTGGAGCTTCAGCATCAGTCCTTCCAATGTATATTCAAAGTTGACTTCCATTAGGATATACTGATTCGATCTCCTTGCTGTCCAAGGGACTCTCAAGACTCTTCTCCAATACCACAGTTCAAAAGCATCAATTCTTCGGTGCTCAGCTTTCTTTATGGTCCAACTCTCACATCCGTACATGATTACTGGAAAAATCATAGCGTTGACTATATGGACCTTTGTCGATAAAGTGATGTCTCTGCTTTTTAATATGCTGTCTAGTTTGGTCATAACTTTTCTTCCAAGGAGCAAGTATCTTTTAGTTTCATGGCTACTGTCACCATACACAGTGATTTTGGAACCCAAGAAAATAGTCTGTCACTGTTTCTATTGTTTCCCCATCTATTTGCCATGAAGTGATGGGGCTGGATGCCATGATCTTACCTTTATGAATGTTGAGTTTTAAGCCTGCTTTTTCACTCTCCTCTTTCACGTTCGTCAAGAGGTTCTTCAGTTCTTCTTCACTTTCTGCCTTAAGGATGGTGTCATCTGCATATTTGAGGTTATTGATATTTCTCCTGGCAATCTTGATTCCAGTTTGAACTTCATCCAGATCAGCAAAACCATTTTTTATAGGGTATTTCATAAAACAGAGAAGATAACATATTGCTTTAGATACTTTAATGTATAATGAAGGCTTTGGGGATTTCTATTTACACTGAATTAAAGGAAGAGAATGGCAATAGAATTGTGGCAAAATTTGTTTATCCTCTCCCTCTCTACTTTGGTATCAGCTATTTTAATGGTTTCCAGTGACACTAAGGGGCTTCCTTGGTGGCTTAGTGGTAAAGAACCCGCCTGCAAATGCAGGAGATGCAGATTCAATTCCTGGATCTTGAAGACCCCTGGAGAAGGACATGGCAACCCACCCCAGTAATTACTGCCTAGGAAATCCCGTGGACAGAGAAGCCTGGTGGGCTACAGTCCATGGGGTCAAAAAGAGTCAGACGTGACTCAGCAATTAAACAATATATGGTATATATGCACCTCTGGAAAGAAAAACATTATGGGACTTCATCCCTAAAGAATGGAAGGAACATTTCTTAATACAGAATTTTTTCCTTCTCCCCACTCCCCTCTCTTTCCTTACTCCTTTCTTTCCTTCCTGTCTCTCTTTCTGCTACTGTATGATTCAATTTATATTATGAATAAGTCAGACAAAATTAATCTATGGTGATAGAAGTTAGAGTAGTGATAACTTCTAAAGGGTATGTACTAACTGGGAGGGACATGATAAAAACTTCTAGGTGATAAAAATGTACTATATCTTGATTGAGGTTAAGTTTATATGAATAGCTTTACATATATATGTATATACATATACATATATATCAAGCTCTTTCTGAAGATGCATGTACATTATTGAGTATAACCTTTATATCAACAGAATAAAAATTTATAACTTAGATACTATCTCTTTCTTTATTTCTTCTTTCCTATTTAATACAGATTTCTAAGTTGCTGCAAACTTCCACAAAATAGTGATTAATTTATACATCTTTTAAAAGCATCTAAATTTCCACCCATACTCAGCATTTTCACATATGCTAAGATTTATTATTCACAACTGAAAAAAATATGGATAATGTGAAATAAACTGAAAAAATGGAAAAAATGTGTCAGGAATCTGACATAGAAATGAGTACTTACAAACATTGGCATGCTTATTTTGACATTCACTCAGTGATATCTATTAACATCAAGCACCCTGGAAATTTCAGTTTTGTAAATTTACCACCATATGGTCATGTCCTTTATTAAAGTAATACTTAAATTGATTAAAATCCATTTCTCCCATTTCTTATATTTTAAATATACAACATATTTTAAGTGGACCAAATGATGTCCTTAGCCAAATACCAAATAAAAAGGGCCATTATTAATCAGCCTCCTCCAGGTGCTCTGTCTCTACCTCTTGTTTGCTACAGCTCTAATTCTAGCTGCCTGAAGACCTTTTAATTCTTTCTCTCACCAGAGATTTTTACTGACTTTGTATTATGCCCTCTAGTCCCTGATCCAAAATTACTTTTGCTCCATTGATTACATCCTCTCTTGCTTCTCAGAAAGAAATGACATGGTATAAATCTACCACTCTTTTTTATCTGGAGAAAATTGGGGGGAAAAAAACCCTCAGGTCGTGTTAGACAAATAGAGTGTTCAAATATTTTTCATCAATATCACTCATCCATCCAGACTGTGAAGAGGACACTAGTGGTATTTATTGGGAGCAATAGAAATATAGAAAGTATAATAGCTAATTTATGATGGAATAAATGCCAATAATCACTAGGAAATAAGATGAAAATGTGTTTGTATTCTGCAT
Source organism: Cephalophus harveyi (assembly GCA_006410635.1). NCBI lineage: Eukaryota > Metazoa > Chordata > Mammalia > Artiodactyla > Bovidae > Cephalophus > Cephalophus harveyi. The sequence goes on from SJYT01049704.1 coordinate 62,377, forward strand.
TATTAATGAAATTCTGATATTAATATTCCAGTGTATAGACATCACTGCTTAGGTTAACCCTCTAGGATTTCAGATAGTATTGAGCAGGACCAAGATATTAGTAAAATTCTTAGGAGTTAACTACCTATGTCTTAATTTGAATTGTGGCATACTGCATTCACTTTTCTGCTTAAAGAAAACCACATCCTTCCATCTGTGATTAGTGTCCCTCAATTTCATGTATTCAGTTCTGAAATTTTATGAGAGACAGGAAGCTAGCCTAACTATACATTTTTCATATTCTTAGAGGTGTCATGACTTAATTCTTCACACCCACAGCCTTGATGATAAGTGGTGTCTGCCTTAAGTGTGCTTCAATTCAGAAATTATATTAAAGTCAGAATTTTTTTACCAGCTGTGAACTTTTTAAAAAGAAATAGGTCTCTCTCCTCTTCATATAGAAGTGTATTTTATCAACATTTTGGCAATATAAACATGTATATTAGAAATATTTATCTTCCTAGATTTGGTTCACTATAGCAAGCATTTACTGAATGTGTACAAAAGCCAGGCAAGACACTTTGCTATGAATGCATATTTTTATCTATATGCACTGCATTAGTCTTTCTACTATGAACATCATTATTGTCAAACACAGTTTTCTCAGCTATTCAATCACATTTAGAGAAGCAACTGCAACTTATTTCTACATCTCTGGATGATTTTAATGTGGAAACTTTATTCAACGAATTGTCTCTTTATACACCTTCTAAAGTCGTTCAGCTGTATCCGACTCTTTGTGACCCCATGGACAGTAGCCTGCACCTGGCTCCTCCATCCATGAGATTTTCTAGGCAAGAGTACTGGAGTGGGTTGCCATTTCCTTCTCTAGGGAATCTTCCTGACCCAGGGATCGAACCCAGGTCTCCCACATTGTAGACAGATGTTTTACCATCTGAGCCACCAGGGAAGTCCTTTCTAAAGGGTAGTAATCAAATTTAGTGGTATTCATTTTTTATAGAAAAATATGCTTAGAGAAGATCTTAAAATTGTTAATAATCCCTTTTCAATTAGATGTAACAGTTTAGAATTCTACAAGCGTACTTGTCAAGTGATCTCTTTCTCCTTTTGAGGAGTATATGTGGAAATAGAAACAAACAAAGAATACAACAAGTAATACAAACAAACAGAGAATACGAACAAATAAAGAATACAAAGAAACAGATCATGAATGTTTCAGTAAATTCTAGGGATGGAAAAAATTCTGTTCATTATTGACTCCAATTCTATATACAATTGCTCTTCTAGATAAATGATAGTGACTTCTTTTGTAGATTTAGGCTTTGAGATTTTTCCTAATCAAGCAGGGTATTATATACAAATAGAAGTACACATACACACATGCACACATCATAACAGCACAGGCCTTCAGAATAAGATTTTGATCCTATTCTTTGTAGTTTTCTGACTTCAAGTAACTTTGTTCAGTATCAGTTTTCTAATCTATAAAATGGAGATAAAATGCATCATTCAGTGGGTTGACATAAAAGTAAGCAAGACAAAAATACATGTGTAGCAGAGTGAAAATATACAGTTCAAAAGTTGGTAACAGAATTTCTCTCATGAATTGTCTTTATTTAGAAAAGTAAAGTACTTATTTAGGCTTGGTATTTTCCATTGATGGTACATAACAAGGTAAGGCTCACTAAGTCCCTCCTCTTCTTCAGGGTTTCTGGGATGGAAAGATGTGGATACTCTCAGTATGTTGGGGTGATCCAGTTGAGGTGAGTACCCCAACAGCTGAGGGCCTCTCTCATGCTCTCACTGGGGCTGGAGATCCAGGGTGTTCTCATTCCCCAGAGGCTATGTGGACTACTGGGGACCAGCCCCAGTTGGATCCAGGGTATCCGAAGCGGGGACGGCATGGCAAGAGAGATATATAGATTTAGAGAGAGATAAGGAAGGAATTTGCAGTTAAGAGAATAGAAGAGAGAAAGAGGCTGCATTCTTTTGTTTACATAGAAAGCCAATAAAGCCCCGAGACAAGGGACTTACACCGTCTACATGGGGCCACAGGCGCCTGCTTGAATAGCGGAGGGTGCCCTGCCTTGGGCTCCCTCTCACGTGGGTCTTAGAAGCCCAGGCAAATAAGTAGACACGGTGAGCCTCTATGCTCCAGATGGGAATCAGCCAGAAAATAGAGTAAGAAAGAAAAGAAGACACGGGGGAGCCAAGCAATGATGAGGTGAGGCCCAAAACTTTATTTTTCCAGGGGGCTTATATACCTTAAGCTATACATAGAGAAAAATGGAAAATACAAAGTCATGCAGGGTCAGCAGCCCTGACCCTTATTGAGACCAGGCTTTCTCTCTGCATACCTATCTGTATAGACAGGTCTTAGGTGATTTACATCATCTTCTGGCCAGGAGGCCTATTAGCATTTTATTGCCCTTTTCTGATAAGGGTCTGTCAACCAGAAAACTTATTTGCCTTAAAAGTGTTCTTTCCAAAGTCTGGTGCCACTCTCAGAAAGCACTAAATAAAGTTACATTCTTCCATAGCAAGGATACAATGATTTATAACAAAGAAAGAGGAGTACAGTGATTTATAACAAAGAGAAAATTCATTAACTCAAAAGTCTAGTATTGCTAACATACAAACTACTATATTCCTATTTCTGCATCCCAATTACATTGATTAATATCTTCCCAGGTGCCTAAAAGATAAAGGATATGGAGGCCTGGCAGCAATCATTAACTCAACAATGAAACCCTTCACCAATATAATTCTTAGCTCTTTAAAAAAGGCTCTATACCTTTAAGATATTTTAAGCTTCCCGTGCCTCTTGTCGTTGGGAGGCTGTAAACAATCATACTTGTAGTTGTAAAAGTCCGGAGAAACCTGTCAGGCAAGTTAGAGAGTTAGAGAACTATTAAAGGGGCTTGAGCTGAGACACTCCTTTTATATGCAGGAGACTAGCTGGAGCTCTAAGTTAACTTTTTCCAGAGAAAGGTGGTCAGGGATAGTCCCCTGTTAATGTCAGAAGAGTATAGTATAGCAGACAGTAAACAGACAGATTTTGGTTTCGGGGTAGATGCTCGGGCAGAGGACCCCTTTAGACCTGACTCGCCTTGCCCTGCCAGGTCTCTCTGCATCACCTTGTCATGGGTGGGATCTCCCGTGCTGGCTCCCAGCAGTGGACCATGAGGCCCACTACTCTGTCTGTAGCCAAATTCATTGTCATAGCAGGAAATGAGCTTGACAAGGTGGCTGTTAAGGACAATGTCAGCCTCAGCATCCAGGGAGGAAGAGTGGGTGTCACTGCTAAAATTGCAATAGAAAACTTGGTTTTCAGTATAGCCTAGAATGGTCTTTAGCAAGCCTTTCAGTGCCTGCTTTACCTCTTCTTGATGCCATCGTGTTTAGCAGCTTTCTCCAGGCAGTGGGTCAGATCTACATCAGACACGCTGGGGATGGAGACATGGAAGGCCATGCAGAGAACTTCCCATTGAGCTCAGGACTGATCTTGCCCCAAAGCCTTGGTGGCACCAGTAGAAGCAGGGATGATGTTCTTAGCAGTTCCTCATCCATCCCAGGACAGTTTCCCCTGGGGGCCCATCATGATCTTCTGGCTTGCAGTGATGCTATGAACTGTGGTCATGAGTCCCTCTACAGTGATGACCAGGTGTGCCAAGCAGGTGGTAGTGCACGTGGCATTTCTGACCATCTTGAGGGAGCTGTACTTCTTATGGTTCATGCCCATCACAAATATGGGATATCAACAGAAGGGACAATGATGATTAACCTTTTGGCTAACCCTTCATGTGAGCCCCAACCTTCTTGAAAGTAGTGAGGACATCAGTGGACTCTATAACATACTCAGTACCAGCGGCACTCCATTTGATATTGACAGAATCTTGCTCCTAAAAAATGAAAGTGGGCTTTCCACTGATGGCAAGCTTCCTCTTCTCAGACTGGACTGTGCTATTGAACTTGCCATGGGTAGAATCACACCGGAACATATAAACCATGTAGTTGAGGTCAGTGAAGCAGTCATTGATGGTATTACTCACTTTACCATAGTTAAAAGCAACTCTGGTGAGCAAGTGCCCAGTACAGCCAAATACGTCTTGGGGACATGGCTGGCATTACACAAGGAAATATGGCTGGCTGTTGAATGGGAAGGGGCAGGGAGACTAAACTTTTTAGGTATGAAGATAAGGTCCTGAAACCAGGTTTAAGAAAAAGTACTCTTGCCTGGAACATCCCACGGAAGGAGGAACCTGGTAGGCTGCAGTCCATGGGGTCGCTAAGAGTTGGACACGGCTGAGTGATTTCACTTTCACTTTTCACTTTCATGCATTGGAGAAGGAAATGGCAACCCACTCCAGTGTTCTTGCCTGGAGAATCCCAGGGACGGGGGAGCCTGGTGGGCTGCCATCTGTGGGGTCACACAGAGTTGGACATGAGTGAAGTGACTTAGCAGCAGCAGCAGCAATAGAAAATAATTAAAACTCTGCTTGAGAAGCGAATAGATTTTGTGGGTCACGAGGAGAAAATAAAGAGGTAATCTATTGAAACTATGGAATTCTAAGCTATGGAGGCTTCCCAGGTGGCGCTATTGGTAAAGAACCTGCCTGCCAAAGCAGAAGACATAAGAGATGTGGGTTCAACCCCTGGGTTGGAAGATCCCTTGGAGAAGGGCATGGCAACCCACCCCAGTATTCTTGCCTGGAGAATCCCATGGACAGCGGAGCCTGGTGGGCTACAATTCATAGGGTTGCAAAGAGTTGAACATGGCTGAAGCGACTTAGCACACAAGGTACAGAGAAGTGAAAGTGAAAGTGTATGGAGGAGTAGGTGGTTCCAAAACGTTCAGTTAGGGTAGCCAAAGGCTCTTAAGAACACAAATAACTAATTTAAGTTCTTGCTGTTCTTGCCATATAAGATTCTTCTGCCTGCTCATGGTGGTGGTGGTGGTGGTGGTTTAGTAGCCAAGTCATGCCTGACTCTTGTGACCCCATGGACTGGAGCCTGCCAGGGTCCTCTGCCCAGGGGATTCTCCAGGCAAGAATACTGGAGTGGGCTGCCATTTCCTTCTCCATCTACCTGCTCATACCTTTAGTAAAGTATGCTACACACAAAAATGCCTGTTGTAAATAATTATATATGATTTAGTACAGAGAAGAAGAAAATATTGGTATGATATTACAGAATAAGACTCAGATGTCAGTAAAATCAAGGCCTTAAAGTCAGAAGTTAAAAAAAAAAAAAAGTAAACCCCTAGAAGGACAGGAATCTTGGGGAGACTGTTCAGCTCCAAAGAAGGAATGATATATACTTAAATTAATTTATCTCAATGTAGGTAAATGTTGGATTGTACTCTAGGAATGATTGAACTAAAGTGAGAAAAAGAATGAATAGTTTCAAATATCACCTTTTGTTTTCCCATAATTGAAATTAGTTGGTCCCTCCTTCACTCTTCCAAAGGAAAATTCATATGCATGGCTACCACCTCTATAACACTGAGTTTCTTGAAGGTAGAGGACATTCAATATTAATTTCTAGATTCCTATTGTTCATCAAGACTTAGCCTGAAATAGTTAAATGAATCACAGTGATAAAAAGCTGAATATGGTGCCCCGACAACATGAGAAAATAGAGAAAACCTGGACATATAGTATAGACTTTGCAGATATTGTGGGCTTGGTTCCAGAATGAATATTGCAACATAGCAAGTCATGAAGCATTATGTTTCCCGGCACACATAAAATTTATGTTTATACTCTACTATAGTCTATTAAGCGTGCAATAACATAACAAATAGGGGTTAATGCTCAGAATATTCAAAGAATTTCTAAAACAATAACATTTTTTTTCAAAATGCTGTTAATATAAAGGGAAATTGGCAGCAAAACAAAGCTATAATATTTGTTTTCTTCTACTTTGCATACATGCATGCTAAGTTGCTTCAGTTACGTCCAACTCTGTGCAAACTCATGGACTATAGACTGCCATGCTCCTCTGTCCATGGGGATTCTCCAAGCAAGAATACTGGAGTGGGTTGCCGTGCTCCTCTCCATTCTTCTACCCTATGAGACTGTAATTATTTGTGAAGGGAAATAATGCTTTTGAGAAGATGAATTTGAAGTGGTGAATACATAGTGTGTACTTGATTTACATTCCTTTCTCTACTGGGAAGGACATAGTGTGGACTATGGCCTTTACTGTTTCTGCAAAAACAACAAATCTTGCCTGTGTAATCAGAGATATGAAATTCAGCAGTGAAACAAACATAAGATTATGATCAGCCAAATTCTTCTTATTCCTTCCTTAGGAAATCCTTATTTTAAAGACTGATTTAGTTATTGCAAAAATAAGTTTCTACTTTTTCATTGTGTGTAGAATTTTAAGTGTTTTTCTGTTTGCTTTGACTAAAGCTAAATATTTACCTATCCTATGACTCAGCTACTCTATTCTTTGTTGTTGTTTCAGTTGCTACATCGTGTTGGACTATTTCTGACCCCATGGACAGTAGCCTGCCAGTCTTCTCTCTCCATGGAATTTCCCAGGCAAGAATACTGGAATGACTTGCTATTTCCTCCTCCAGGGGATCTTTCCCACCCAGGGATCAAACTCAGGTGTCCTGCATTGGCAGGCTGAGCCACCTGGGAAGTCTGTTATACCTATGTACATGTAAATCCCAGAGAAGAGAGGACATATGTCCACTAAAAACAAGTACTGACAGCTTCTTAACAGCTTTATTCATTGTAGGCCCAAACTGGAAATAATCTAATTGCCCATCAAAAATATAATGTATAAATAAGCTGTGGTATACACTGTATAATGTTAAATAGTAATGAAAATGAATAAAACACTTCATTAAAATACTTGAACATTAAAAATATAACTGAGTGAAAGAAGCAGCACAAAAAATAACATTGCATAATATCATTTTTAATGAAATTAAAAAGCTGGCAAAATTAATACATTGCAACTGAATTCAAAATAGTGACTTCTGGGGAGGGTGTCTGTAATGGGAAGAGAGGTATCTGGGATTAGAAGGACATGAAGGAACCTGATAGAGTATAGTTATTGTTCTATACCATCACCAGTATATGTGTCATAGGACTGTACACTAATATTGCTGTACTTCACTCACTTTCCAGATTTTACTCATTTCAAATTTTCAAAAAATTATAAAATGAAGCTCTGACTAAAAAACTTGGCAAATGTTGAAAGACTGGCAAATTTAAGACAATGAAAAACTTGCCAGATTTGAAGCAAATATGGTGCCTGTTTGTTAATTTCATTCATATGCTCATACCTTTGATTCTGTGACAACCTGTTTTATTGATATTATTATTGCTATTTGTATATGAAAAAAGCACATTTCTGCCAGTTTTCATTCCCTCATAGGAAACTTTGTGTAGCATAAATAATAATAGATTCTGGTCTAGAAGTTTTGAGTTTGAATACTTGTTCCTCCATATACAAGCTGGTTGACTTTTACACTATTTCAAAATTATAATTAAGTTAAATTATTCTCATTGTATAGGAGAAAAAATTCCTCTAATTAGAGTGGCTTAAGATGAATAGTATAAACATATTGATATTTTTTTCCAGTCTTTTTTGTACACTGTATTTTATTTAGCCATTATACTTTGCATTTAATGCTGTAATGGATTTCAATTTACATTTTTAGCATTATCACTTTGACATGTCACTCAGCAGCCATTGCAACTGATATTTTTGTGTCATATATTTCTATAACTACCATTTCAAAATCATCACATGACCACATTTTCTTTTTTCGCTTTTTGCAGAGACCTTATTATATTCTGATATTTTCTTGCTTATTTATATGTCTTCCGCAGAGAGTGATTGCAATTGAAATTAAAAGATGCTTACTCCTTGGAAGAAAAGTTATGACCAACCTAGATAGCATATTCAAAAGCAGAGACATTTCTTTGCCGACTAAGATCCGTCTAGTCAAGGCTATGGTTTTTCCAGTAGTAGCTCTGTGCTCTGCATATTAGATGTGTATAAGAGAAGGGAGGTGTCTTGTAAATTCTACAGTAATATATTCATGAAAGAACTATTATTATATCTTGACAGTGCTTATGAGCATATATTAATTTTTATATGTGATATTTATTATGTAATTGAGCTATGATACTGCAATATGAAAGAATCACTCAGGATACCATGCTTGAAGAAATCTTAACACTGCTGCCTAATAAAGTTATGGGTATAGCAGGAGTCCATGTTATAAAGTAGTGTATACTTCTTTATAAGAAGCACTAGAGTTTAAATATACACTGTGTGTGAACAAAAGCCAAACTGGTAAGATAGCTGTGTGTGACTAGTGCTGGTATGCATACTAAGTCCTATGGTTTATAGAAAAGAGTAATAAGATGTTGCTGTTGGGTCCATAGGAACGAGTGGGTAGGACTGGAATGACATAGGAATAGGGAAATGTGATTATTTAAATTTTTGTTCACAGTATTAGCTGAAAAATTATTTTTCAATCTGAAGTACTGAGAATTAGCTTTGAATTAAAAATAATAGACATATTGGAAATAAAGTTGCTATGTACAAAAAAATAATAGACGTATGTGAGAAATGAAGAGGAAAGGTTGACAGGTTTGGGTAATTGTATCATTATATACGGGATGAGCAAAATGAATGAGTTTCCCATCCTCATTTGAGAGAATCATTACGTTCAAGGGAAAATGAGGAAGTAACTAGGTAACTGAAGGGCATTCATAGAAATGTTCGTTAGGCAATTTTATTAAGAAACTTGGACCCTGAAGATAGGATAGGTCAAGTCTATGTATCTAGAGAAGATAATTGAAGGTATGAGATGGAATTCACCAGGGTAAGTAGTTTAGAACAGTAATTCTGTGGTTAGGAACTAAGCCTTTAGTACATGCTCACATTTGGAGAAAACTTAAGGATGGATAAAAACAACAGAGGTAAAGAAACAGTAATTTGAGACGTAGCATATGAAACTAAATAATGTAATATCTTGCAGCCAAAAGAGTGAAAATAATCCAAAGGTAGTCTTAGACCAGTCAATCATCAGTGTTAAATGCTGCTGAAAATTTGAGAGTGTAAAAACTTGACTGGATTTTGTACATATAACATTAATTACCTTCAACAAAACAGCTTTGGGGAATCATGGAGTTAGAAAAAAATAATTCTGAGAAATTAAGAAGTGAACAAGTTGTGGTTTAATGAACACACTTTCAGGATTTTCACAACTTCAGTATCAGACTCAATTCGATCAATTTACTGGAGGAAACTCAATTGTTAAGGATTACTAAATGAACTTCTAAGAGAGTGGTTTTTAAAAGCAAAGAGTAGCAATATATTTGTTAACACTAATAAAATTGCCAAGTGAAATAGAAGATTCCTATCGACTAATATGTGTTAACTAGTGGGAAAATTAAGTCAATATTAGAGAGTTGTTTGATGAGAGATCAGTGCAATATTTCAATAGAGAGTGTGTAAGTTAGAATTACTCACTGTGGAAATAAAACCCTAGATAATACAGAAAGAATGAGAGCGAAAACACTCATGCAGATGAGTTTAAGAGCTGTATTAATAGATTGGCTGTACTATAATTTGACTAATTGAAAAGTGCCATTTCTTCCAGTGCCAAGTTAAAATGAAATTGAGAAAATAGCTCCTTTGACAAAAGATTTTCCCAAGACAATAATTGATTATCACTTTAATAAATACTAGGGTATTTGTTACAAATTTATATTCCTATAGTGCTATTTGAGTAGACATATTCACACAAGTACACAGTTATACTGATATACATATACACTCACATTCATTCATTCCCACAGAACAGCCATAGAAGCAAAGTCCTGAATTTTGGATCTGAATACCTTTAGCTTGCTATTCTCCATGACTTTTAGAAACTATTCAGCAGGATCAGGGCTTAACTAGGACATAATGAAGTATGCTTAAAATTATAATTCTTACACCTATTTTTATATTCTGATTTGGGATATCTCACTACTGTCTCCTATTCTGAAATTCTCTCTTTAATTACATATGTCTAGAAGTCAAGTTCTACTTGTAAATGTTTTCTTCCCTTATGTTTGATTTCCCAAGCATGAGTCCAGTAAGTATCAAGTTCATGCAGATGTTAAGCTTCCTAAACATACCATATGAGGAGCAGATTATATTTGAAGAGTCTGTATTCCCAGCTAAATTTACTCCATTTCATTCTATGTAGACCATCATGATTTTCTGAGTTCCTTTAGGCTTTGAGACTATATCTATCTTTTATTTTAGCCAGGAGTAAAAACATGTTTCTTCTCTTTACACTGGCAAACACAATGTTAACAATTTAAAGGAACTGAAAAATCTGCAGAAAAAATATATTCATAATATTACAGAGCATGTTTCAGTGGCACACTTTAGGTTGCATATAGACTTTACTTCCTTTCTCAATCCTTAATCTTCTAGAGGCTTGATTCAAAACATAAATGATAGAGTGTTCCCTGGTGGTCCAGAGATTAGGAGGCTTCCCAGGTGGTGCTAGTGGTAAAGAACCTGTCTGCAACAGGAGACGAAAAAGACACGGGTTTGATCCCTGGGTTGGGAAGATCCCCTGGAGGAAGGCATGGCAAGCCACCCCAGTATTCTTGCCTGGAGAATCCCATGAACAGAGGAGCCTGGTGAGCTATGGTCTATAGGGTGCCAAAGAGTCGGATATGACTGAAACGATTGAGTACACACACGCGTGCCTACTCAGTGGTTAGGTATCTGCTCTTTCACTGCCGTGGCCTTGGGTTCAATCCTTGGTTGAGAAACTAAGATCCTGCAAGCTACATGGGGTGCCCCTCCCCCCAGAAAAAGCAAAAACAAACAACAACAACAAAACACATAAATGATAGGAATTGTCTGAGGGAAATAGGAGGAAACTCCACTGGGAAGGCTGATGAAAACTGTAGATTCCGCCCCCCACCCCCAATCTTATTACTCATATGTTCATGAGTGAATAGGTGAAGGATGGATACTAATTTAGCTCTGAAGATGAACTAACATCCATTTTCCTGGTGGTTCAGATGGTAAAAAATCTATCTGCATTGTGGGAGACCCAGGTTCAATCCCTGGGTCAGAAAGATCCCCTGGAGAAGGAATGGCTACTCACTCCAGTATTCTTGCCTGGAGAATCCCATGGACAGAGGAGCCTGGTGGGCTACAGTCCATGGGGTCACAAAGAGTCTGATGTGACTGAATGACTAACACTTTCACTTTCATGAACTAACAGATGAGCAGGTTTATAGATGAACAAGTTTTGTTGTAGTCTCTAATCTCTCACTATCAAGTTGCCAAAGACATCTTAAGATCTTGATTCAGAAAATCACCTTCACTCAGTTTAAAACTGCCCTAATTTATCTTTGACTGAATCTGAGACAGATTCTGAGGTGTAATTTATGCTTCAGAGTTTTCCATGGGATCAGACCTAGTATGGGACTACCTGAAATACCAATCCTGCTTGACGTTTTTCCTTTTTACTGTTTGCATTTTCCCTTCTCTTACTGTTTTCTCCCAGGAACACCTTCTTAATAAATGAATCTCTTAGTGTTCATTTTGGATACTACAAGCTAAGATATAACCATTTATTAGAGTCATCTGTGATGCCTCTTATGATTGTTGAATCTTGGCCCAATCCAATGGGTGAAATCTACATTTTAAACAAAAACAGTTGATAATGCTTATATAAACAAAAAAAATTTAAGAATCAATGGTCTGAATCATAATTATTAACAAGTTATGGGCAATTCTAAAAATAGTTTTCTAATGCAGCCTACTGACTTTATTTCTCTAAATGATCAACACCATTTTCCCTTGATACCTTTTTCATATCACCTCCCTGCAATATCCAGAATTACAAACATAAAATATTAAATACTTTCTTTGCAAAGTAAATCCCAAATGTTGATTAATTTGTACAGATTTGAGACTTTGAAATATACCTAATCTTGAATTTCTGTATTTATATAAAGTTATGAAAAATGCTATAAAAGGTGAATAAATCTAATCATGATTGTGAGTGTGCTTTCAGAATAAGGTTTAAATTCCCAAGCTTCCTTAATGTTCAATCTCTACAATGTAGCATCAGTCTAACTGCACTATCTTTGTATGTCAATCTAATTATCTATGTGTTACTTGGTGTTTTCTGAGAGAACTATTGATGATAATGACCTGAATTGTGTTTTTTATAAAATATTTTCAACTATTACACATAGAGAAACATCAGCACCCATCAATTTCTTCAATGATGTCTTCAAATGTAGAAGGGTCATGTCTAAATTTTGAGAGGATAGCATAATTCATGGGACTACAAGGTGTGTGACTCTGGTGGTATGCTGGGTTCAATTTAGATGAAGGATCTTGACCTTCCACTAAGTAGGAACCATACATCATTGTGTAGAGTGGATCAGAAGGCACTTTAGTTGACATTAATTTACTAGCTCTTTTATTTCAATCACTTAACCCTTGTTTTTTGAGGGAGCAGGAATCCTTCATTCAAAAAGGTTTGAAATTTCATTTATAGTCAATATGTTTTATTGTACTAATCTCCTTCTAGAGCCTTGATTTTTGATCATATTTAAAAAAAATTAGTCTGTTGATGTGCTGAATTACATTGATTTTCAAATGTTCAATTAATGTACATCTGGACTAAATGTCACCTGGTTATAGAGTATAATTCTTTTTTTTTTTTTTTTTCATTTTTGGGTTCGATTTGCTATTTTTTTTGGTGAGTTTTTTTAATATGTAAATAAGCTATATTGTTGAATAGTTTTTCTTTCTTGCAATGTCTTTCTGATTTCATTATTAGGGTTACTCTGGCCTTATAGGATGAGTTAGGAAATGTTTTCTCAGCTTATATTTTCTGGAAAATATTGTGGAGAATCAATATCACTTTTTCTTCAAATGTTGATAAAAATTTCCACTGAAATTTAGGCTAATGCTTTATTTTTTGAAAGGTTATGGGCTATTGATTCAATTTCATTAATACATTTAAGTCTATTTATTTTATCTTAGTCTCCTTGTGTGAGTTTTGATAGTTTGTGTCTTTCAAGGAATTGAAAGACAATTCATTTAAAGTATCAAATTTTTGGCCAGAGTGATTTTTACTATTACTTAGTTATCTGTTTAATGTCTGTGAAATCAGCAGTTGTGGCCCCTCTTTTGGTTTAAACATTAGCAATGTGTATCGTCTTTTTCTCTTGGGTAGCCTGATAAGAGATTTATCAATTTTTAAACTGATGTTCTCAAAGAACCAACTTTTGATGTTAATTGGGTTTTTTCCTTTATTGATTTCCTGTTTTCACTTTCATTGATTTCTGCTTTAAATTTGGTTTCTTCTTATTGCTTTTGGCTTAAGTTGTTCTTTTCTAGTTTACGGAAATGGAAACTCAGATTGTTGAGTTTAGATATTTTTCTTTTATATTATATGCATTTTCTTTAGTCACTAAGTCATGTCTGACTCTTTAAAACCCTATGGACTGTAGCCTGCCAGGCTCCTCGGTCCATGGGATTTCTCAGGCAAGTATGCTGCTGCTGCTAAGTCGCTTCAGTCATGTCCGACTCTGTGCGACCCCATAGACTGCAGCCCACCAGGCTCCCTCGTCCCTGGGAATCTCCAGGCAAGAACATTGGAGTGGGTTGCCATTCCCTTCTCCAATGCAAGAAAGTGAAAAGTGAAAGTGAAGTTTCTCAGTCGTGTCCGACTCTTCGCGATCCCATGGACTGCAGCCCACCAGGCTCCTCCATCCATGGGATTTTCCAGGCAAGTATACTGGAGTAAATTACCATTTCCATCTCCAGAGGATCTTTCTGACCCAGGGATTTAACCCGCATATCCTGCATTGGCGGGCAGATTCTTTACCACTGAGCCACCAAGGAAGCCGTTATATGCATTTGGTGCTATAAATTTCCCTCTAAACTCTGCTTTCTCTGCATCCCACAAGTTTGGATAACTATATTTTATTTATTTTATTTTTTAGTTCAAAATATGATCAATTTTATCCTGAAACTTTTTTCTTTGAGCCACATGTTATATAAGTGTGTTATTTAATCTCCAAATATTTTGAGATTCCCCAGCTCTTTCTGTTATTGATTTCTGTGTATATCTTTTCTTAGATTCTTTTCTATTATAGATTATCACAAGATACTGGATATACTTACCTATGCTATATAGTAGGTCCTTGTTGTTTACCTATATAGTAGTGTATATCTGTTAATCTCAAATTCCTAATTTACCCTTCCCTCCCCTTTTTTCCTCTTTGGTACCATATTTTTTTTTTCTATGTTTATTAAACTTTTTCTGTTTTGTAAATAAATTCACTTCTATCATTTTTTAAGAGTCTACAATATACTTACCTATGCTATATAGTAGGTCCTTGTTGTTTACCTATATAGTAGTGTATATCTGTTAATCTCAAATTCCTAATTTACCCTTCCCTCCCCTTTTTTCCTCTTTGGTACCATATTTTTTTTTTCTATGTTTATTAAACTTTTTCTGTTTTGTAAATAAATTCACTTCTATCATTTTTTAAGAGTCTACATTAAGTAGTATCATGTAATATTTGTCTTTCTCTAACTTATTTCACATATGATAATCTCTAGCTCCATGCATGTTTCTCCAAATAGCATTATTTAATTCTTTTTTATGGCTGAGTAGTACTTCATTACACATACACACATACCACATCTTTATCCATTCACCTGTCAGTGGATATTTAGGTTGCTTACATATCATGGCTATTATAAATAGTGCTGCTATGAACATCGGGGTGGATGTATCTTTTTGAATTAAAGTTTTCATCTTTTATGTATATATCCCCAGAATTGGGATTGTTGGGTCATATGGGAACTCTGCTTTTAATTTTGTAAGGAAGCTCCATGCTGTCCACCATAGTGACATCACTATGCCACTATGTGGCATCACTAGCATTCACTCATAATTTTGTATTGTCTTTGATTTTTGAAAAATATATAATAATATCATTGCTCTAAAAAGCACTGTGCTTTGCATATTCATCCTTCTCTCCCCTCTAACCCCTGATATATCTTTTATTGGCTCCATAGTTTTACCTTTTCCAGAATGACATGTAATTGGAATCATACAGTATGTAACTATTTCAATTTGGCTTCTTTCACTTTGTAATATGCATTGAAGAAGACTCTTGAGAGTTCCTTGGACTGCAAGGAGATCCAACCAGTCCATTCTAAAGGAGATCAGTCCTGGGTGTTCACTGGAAGGACTGATGCTGAAGCTGAAACTCAAATACTTTGGCCACCTGATGTGAAGAGCTGACTCATTTGAAAAGACCCTGATGCTGGGAAAGATGAAAGGCAGGAGGAGAAGGGAATGACAGAGGATGAGATAGTTTGATGGCATCACCGACTCAATGGACATGAGTTTGGGTAAACTCCAGGAGTTGGTGAGGGACAGGTAAGCCTAGTGTGCTGTGGTCCATGGGGTCACAAAGAGTCGGACATGACTGAGCAACTGAACTGAACTTAGTAATATGAATATGAGGTTCCTCTCTGTCTTTTCATTGCTTGATAGCTCGATTTTTTAATGCTGAATAATATACCATTGTACCACAGCTTATTTATCCATTTACCTGCTGAACAACATCTTTTTGTTTCAATGTGTTTTCACTTATACCTAAAGTTTCTATAAATACCCATTTGCAGGTATTTCTGTGGTCATAAGTTTTAAACTTATTTGGGTACATATCAAGGAATGTGATTGCTGGATCAGATGGTAAAAATATATTTAGTTTTGTAAGAAACTGCCAAACTGTCTTCTGACATGACTGTACCATTTTGCATTCTCATTGGTAATGAGTGAGAATTCCTGTTGCTCCATATCCTCACCAGCGTTTGGTGTAGCCAGTGTTACAGATTTTTGCCACTAGAATAGATGTTTAGTGGTACTCCTTCACTTTTAACAATAATTTTATTGGGTATAGAATTCCAGCTTGTTTTCCTTTTTTAACACTTTAAATGTTCTTGTCCACTTTCTTCTTGCTTTTGTGCTTTCTGATGGGAAGCTTGCTGTAATTATTAGCCTTTTTCCTGTATAAGCAAGGTAGGTTCCCCTCTCCCCCACCAGTTTGGCTTTTTTAAAATTTTTTCCCCATTCCCCCCCCACCCCAATAATTTTACTATGATATGCCTACATGTAGCAGTTTTGGTGTTTTTATCTGCTTAGTGTTCTCTGCACTTTCTACGTCTGTGGTTTTGTTTCTGTTGTTATTTCTGAAAAGTTTGATTCCTGTCTCCTTCCGGTATTCTATATATGCACATGTTTGATATTTTCCATTCAATGTTTTCCATTAGATATTGTCCTGCAGGTCTTACATATTCCACACTGTATTTTTTCTTTATTTTTGTCCCTTTGCAATTCATTTTGGGAAGTTTCTATTGACTTACCATTAAGTTCACTGATTCTTCCCTTATCTTGTCCAATCTATTTAAGAGCTTGTCATAGGCATTCTTCATTTCTGTTAACAGTGATTTTGATTTCTAGCATTTCTTTTAAATTCTGTCTTAGAGTTCCCATCTCTCTGCATCACTCATCTGTTTTTGCATGTTGTGTTTTTTCCAATAGATCACTTAACATATTTATCATAGTTATTTTAATGCCTAGTCTGATAATTCCAAAATCCTTGTCATATCTGAGTGTGGTTCTGACCCTTGTTTTGCTTCTTCAGACTGTTTTTTCCTGCCTTTTCATATGTTATAGACTATTATTTTAAAGGTTAGACATTCTGTATTGGCTAATAAGAACTGAGGTAAGTAGGCCACTTGTGTAAGAATTGAAAATACTATAGTTTTAGTTGGGAGGGACTCCCATTTCCTCCAGTGTCCTTATTTTTGTCTCCTCTCTTAACTTTGGAATCCGCTAAGTTGTCCTCTTATTTATAAAATAAAAGTATGTGTCTTATGTGTCTTTTCAGCTGCAATCTACTGTTATTGCACTGGTGCTACATGGAACAACAGACTGGTTCCAAATAGGAAAAGGAGTACATCAAGGCTGTATATTGTCACCCTGCTTATTTAACATCTATGCAGAGTACATCATGAGAAACACTGGACTGGAAGACTCACAAGCTGGAATCAAGATTGCCGGGAGAAATATCAATAACCTCAGATATGCAGATGACACCACCCTTATGGCAGAAAGTGAAGAGGAACTAAAAAGCCTCTTGACGAAAGTGAAAGAGGAGAGTGAAAAACTTGGCTTACAGTTCAACATTCAGAAAATGAAGATCATGGAATCCAGTCCCATCACTTCATGGGAAATAGATGAAGTCTGAAACTGTCAGACTTTATTTTTTGGGGCTCCAAAATCACTGCAGATGGTGACTGCAGCCATGAAATTAAAAGACACTTACTCCTTGGAAGAAAAGTTATGACCAACCTAGATAGTATATTCAAAATCAGAGACATTACTTTGCCGACTAAGATCCGTCTAGACAAGGCTATGGTTTTTCCTGTGGTCATGTATGGATGTGAGAGTTGGACTGTGAAGAAGGCTGAGCGCCGAAGAATTGATGCTTTTGAACTGTGGTGTTGGAGAAGACTCTTGAGAATCCCTTGGACTGCAAGGAGATCCAACCAGTCCATTCTGAAGGAGATCAACCCTGGGATTTCTTTGGAAGGAA
>SJYT01049704.1:80293-91594 GCA_006410635.1 Cephalophus harveyi
CAGGAGGAGAAGGGGACGACCGAGGATGAGATGGCTGGATGGCATCACGGACTCGATGGACGTGAGTCTGAGTGAACTCCGGGAGTTGGTGATGGACAGGGAGGCCTGACGTGCTGCAATTCATGGTGTCACAAACAGTTGGACACGACTGAGCGACTGAACTGAACTGACTTCCCTTCAATACCCATGAGTACCTTCATCTTTTCTTAGGTATTGGACAAACTGCTCATTTAAGACTCTAATAAAAATGGTAGTTGAGATTGATTGTGTTCCTCTAAGGCCCCCTTACATTATTCATACTTCTGTATATTTTACCATAATTATTTATTCACAACTTTTCCCCTTCAGAATCTGAATTTCTCAAAATAGATTTTATACTCTATTCATCTTTCACACAAAGGAAGCAGTATAAGCAATTAGGTTTACTGTGTGCTAACCAGGTACCATGAGGACATACTGTTGTTTCATTTATCCTTATAATACCCTCAAAATAAAATAATATTATCTGCCTTTTGCAGGTGATAAAGACAATTCTGAGATAGCAAAGATGAGTTTTGAATTCAGGCATAATTTACTCCAAATCCTGTAATCTGAACCCATTTCATAGACTATTAAATTCAGTTACTTGAAGTCCTAATCTTGTCTAATTTTCTCTTTGCCATATAATATAGTTCCTACTTATCTGTGAAATTCTCCTTTCATTGTCTGTAGACACCAAAAATTTAGAGAGCACACATAAATTTACCAACTGAAATATTCAATCCTATGTCAACCTCCACATTTATGTTAAAGTACTACTTCAAATACAATTATTTAAAAAGTGGCATTCTTTTATATAGCATAAAATGTCCTTCCTTAACGTTCTAATTCCTAAAGAAAGATATTCATGTTTAAAATGTATATACTAAACTGCATTTTAATCCTTTTGTATCATTCTGCATTTTGTAATTTAGAAAGGAAAGGTTGCTAGTCAAAAGTCATTCTCAGATTTATTTGCCTAACTTCTATATGTAAATGGGATTTCTAGATGATTCTACTATAAGCTAAGGGCTTAGAGGTGATTTAACATTTTAGTACATCCAAGATTATTGTTGACATTAATGTGATGAAATAAAAAGCAGCAACATCTGAACTGTTCTCAGAGTGCTATTTGCAACATGTAAAATACTCATTAAATATAACCTGTAGTTTATAAATTGATTTATGTCAACAATGAACCCAACACTACCATTTATTTCTACATGCTTTTTATTAAACACATCATGAGATCAAAATGAGAGAAGTACATTCTTTCATAGTAAGTAGAAATATGAAGCTGTTTTTAAGCTGTATTTAAAAAGGTAATAGCATGCACTTTGCATTTCTTTTCTAAGCACAGTACATCAACTAAAGCTCAACTCCTATTTCCTACTAAAAATAGACCTCAGCATGAAAGGGGGAGAGGCAAGGAAGAAACAACAGTGCTTTCCTCTTATAGAAAATTACATTTCTTGGGCTCCCTTGTCCTTAAGTGAAATGAGAATCATGTAGATTTTACTTTCTTCCCCTTATATCTGGGAACTTCTAGAGCACATTTTAACTCTTTCTCCCATTTGCTTTCTTAGCATAGAGGAATTTATTTGTATATATTTTCATGTATGTAGTTTTAACCATATGGTAAGGGGGCTTCCCTGGCAGCTCAGCTGGCAAAGAATCTGCCTGCAGTGCAGGAGACCCTGATTCAATTCCTGGATCGTGAAGATCAGCTGGAGAAGGGATAGGCTACCCACTCCAGTATTCTTGGGTTTCCTTGGTGGTTCAGTTGGTAAAGGATCCACCTGTAATGTGTGAGATCTGGGTTCAGTCACTGGGTTGGCAAGATATCTTGGAGAAGGGAATGTCTACCTACTCCATTATTCTGGCCTGAAGAATTCAGTGGACTGTATAGTCCATGGGGTCAAAAAGACTCAGACAGAACTGAGTGACTTTCACTTTCAAACATATGGTAAAAGTTATAAAGAAATGGTTTATACAATAATGAAAAAAATATAGACTAAGTGTAAACTAGAAATGTATTCATCAGTGGAAGATGTGAATGCCAGACAAAAACACCTTGGTGATACTTTCCTTCTTTTTTTTACTTATTCTTCATATTTTCCTCCATGATTTGAGAACTAAAGTCAAAGACCAAGCATCTGTTTATGTGCATTACATAGCATTTGGCTCACACTCTACACTGTCTAGAAGTGAAGAATAATGAGATGCTGTTTCGTTTTTTGCTTAATACCATCCTTAAGTAAACTACTAAGATAATGACTTGACTACTGAGCCCAGGGTTGATGTGTACATTTTCATTGTGAGGAGGAATAAAATAGAAAACCACTGGAGGATGAAGTAAGACAATAGGAAACAGATAACTCAAGACAACACAGGGTTTTTCTTCACCTAAACAGTGTTTTGTGATTTTAAAATAGAAACTTCCACATCCTTAATTTCATTGAATCTAATATACCAATCACTTTTAAGACACATCCTAATTTAAGAGTTGTTGAAGTATGAAAAAATATTTTAGAAACAGTGAAATATGGTAAATATCTGGGTTTCTGGCTTCTTTCAAAAATTGCTAGAGCTGTGACCTCTCTTGGCAACAATAGCTCTCTCAAGTAATGGCTGTTCCATTTGGTTTGCTTTCTTTTTCTTGCTTCCTCCTTTCCTCCCATTTTCTTCATTATTTTGTCATTAATTTCATACATATTCTGCTAGTGTCTCCCAAGAGACACTGGGAAGACATTGGTTAATGAAATAAGCAACATTCTTGCCTTCAAAGAGCTTACCTCGCAGCCAGGAGGGACAGACTGTAAGTAAATAAGTAAATCAATTACATGATAATTTCAAAAGTAGGGAGTGCTATGAAGAAAATGAAACCAGAATATGGAATATAAAGTGACTGAGGAAGTGAGTATATTATTTTGATGATGTGAGAAGACCTCCTTGAAGAGGGCACTTCTGACTTAAGCCTCTGTGGTGGGAAGGAGCCAGTTCTGTGGAGGTCATCTCTTAGTTTTCTGACCCATCTTCTTGGGTGTGTTTATTATTATTTCCTTTGGAACCCCCTTTCTTTGTACTGGCTTCTTAATATCCTGGAAACTTTTGTTTTGATCCTTTTCTCATTTTCACTGTTTCTTGGTGATTTTATCAAATATTTAACCATGATTTAAACTTTGAAGATTCTGGTATTTTTATCTTAAATCCAATCTAAAATCATTAGTAACAGCCATTCTACCTGGAAAGTTGACAAGCACCACATACTCCAAGAAGGCTCAGATTGACATTATTTATCTCATCCTTATTAAGTTCCTCCTTCTGAATTATGGTAATCATTATATTGTGTGCACTATGTTATTTTAACAAGTCCTTTTTGTCGTTCTTCCTATGAACTTGAAACTATTCCAAATGCTTTGCAAATACTGTATGAGATTATATATTCATTGAAATAAGAAACTATGCTTTTTTTTTTCATCTTTTTATTTCCTGCTCTTTGTATAAAAAGGACAATTCAATAAAACTTGGGTGAGGGAAAAAAATAAGAAATAATAAATAAGTAAATGAACACAATGAATGCAACCATAGTTAGTTGTTATTGACAGGAATGAGAAAGATTGCTGACCAGACACAAGTTACACGACTGCTAGGCGGCAATGAGGAGTTTCGTGTTTGTGCTCTGAATTTGCAGGAGTACAAATTTGCATAGTTATTGCTGCCTTCTATGTCTGCATATAGCAAAAAAAGAAGTATAACATTGATTTAAAGTCAGATTTTGTGATGTGCACATGGTGAAAAGATAACAGCACATGGGAATGGAGAGCTGGAGAAGGTGGAAGTCAGATTATTCCCAGGTTTAAGCTGAGTGAAAAGGAAGCATCAAGATTACTGATAAGGAAGAGGAGAGAAATAAAGAGAATTAAGAGAAATTAAAAAACTAAGACTATGAGCTTAGAATAGGCTTAAGAGACAGAAGTGAAATGTGTATAACACACACATACGTTCTTTTTTTTTAATTTAATTTTTTTGAGAAAATTGTTACTACTTTTAAAAATTGGAATATAGTTAACTTACAATGCTGTGTTCAAGTGTAAAATAATTGTACTGCAAAATAATTGTACTGTACTGCAAAATAATTGTATTGCAAAATAATTCAAATAACAATAATTCAGATTCTTTTCCATTATAGATTATTACAAGATATTGAGTACAGTCTCCTGTGCTATATGGTAGGTCCTTATTGTTACCTATTGTATATATCCAATTAAATATATATAGTGTGTATATGTTAATCCCAATCTCCTAATTTATCCGCACCCCCTACTGCCCCGTCACTTTTGGTAATCATAGATTTGTTTTCTTTATCTGTGAGTCTATTTCTGTTTTGTAAATAAGTTCATTTGTATCATTTTTTATTAGATTCAACATATAAGTGATATCACATGATGTTTGTCTGTCTCTGTCTGACTTAATTCACTTGTTAGGATAAGTTCTAGATCCATCTCTATTGCTACAAGTGGCATTATTTCATTATTTTTATGGCTAAGTAATAGTCCCTTGTGCATGTATACCACATCTTCTTTATCTGTTCATCTGTTGATGGACATTTAGATTGCTTCCAGCTCATATGTACTTTTAATTATATAGTAGTTCTCTAGAATAGCCAGTTCAGTTCAGTCACTCAGTTGTGTCCGACTCTTTGCAACTCCATGGACTGCAGCACGCCAGCCTTTGCTGTCCATCACCAACTCCCAGAGCTTGCTCAAACTCATGTCCATCAAGTCAGTGATGCCATCCAGCCACCTCATTCTCTGCCATCCCCTTCTCCTGCCTTCAATCTTTCCCAGCATCAGGGTCTCTTCCAATGAACAGTTCTTCGCATCAGGTGGCCAGAGTATTGGAACTTCAGCTTCAACATCAGCTGTTAACCCACAAAAACAAATTTAACCCATAAAAACATTGATATACATTTTTACCCATAAAAGTGCAAACACATTTAATTTTAAATTTTCAAGTAGCTAATTTAAAAAAAATAGAACTAAACAGGTTAAATTTAATAATATATTTTAACTAGCCCTATATATTAACATTTTATTGTTTCAACATATAATCAATGTACGGGCTTCCCTGGTGTCTCAGACAGTAAAATAATCTGCTTGCAATGCAGGAGATACAGATTCAGTCACTAGATCAGGAAGATCCCTTGGAGAATGGAATAATAACCCATACCAGTATTCTTGCCTGGAGAATTCCATGGACAGAGGAGCCTGGCAGGCTACAGTCCATGGGTCACAAAGAGTCAGATACAATTTAGCATCTAACACTTTCACTTTTCATAATCAATATATAACTATACATATATGTAGCATTCACTTTTTCATACTAAGTCTTTCTCAATCAGGAGTGTATTTTACACTTTGCAATTCTCAATTAGAGCTAGTCACATTTCTAATGATCAGTAGCCATATGTGATTATATTGACTACATTGGACAGAGCAGATCTCTGTCTAAGGAGCCCAGAAAATGGTGAAGTTTGGGGATGATATGTAATTTTTGTGTGGTTGCTGTATCTCCTTGGATCTTGATGTAACTGAAGTATCACACAGGAAGACTATGAATTAGATACAAAGGATTTCAATCTGAAGAAAGTGAGGAGAATAGAGCAATTAGATATAACTTGTTGTCTTTTAGAGGGATATTTTAAAAAGATGCTTCTATTGATATAATTTGTCTTCAAGCTATTTATATCAGTGAGGTGAGGTGAAGTCACTCAGTCGTGTCCGACTCTTTGCAACCCCGTGGCTGTAACCTACTGGGCTTCTCTGTCCATGGGATTCTCCAGGCAAGGATACTGGAGTGGATTGCCATTTCCTTCTCCAGGGGATCTTCCCGACCCAGGGATCGAACCCAGGTCTCCCGCATTGGAGGCAGACGCTTTAACCTCTAAGCCACCAGGGAAGCCCTATATAGGGATTTTTTTTTTACACATATTTCAAGGTATTCTTTGGGGAACTAAAGATTACAACTGTCTTTTTATCTAGCTCTAACCACTTCAAGATTATAAGTTTACCTTTTTCCATAGGAAAAATGCTGTAGAAAAGACTTCTGCTTTTAATTAAAAAAAATGTTCTCTAATCATTTCCACATATCTGGAGGGTTGTGCACTCTGCTGTCAACAGAAACCTCACAGAAAGGCGTGACTGTGAGAACACGTATGTCTAGTGAACAAGACAGTCAAATAGCTTCATCTTCTCTAGCTGTCTACTATCAATGTGTTGTCATTATTTCAGGAGAAAAATAAATGTTATATGGCCAAATGTATTTAAAACTGTATTTTTAATATATAATTACATCTACTCATTATCTTCCATAATAAAAACAATGACCTAAGTTCTTTCAATACACAGTTTCAAAAGACTCTGGAGGATGAAAATGAGTTTCTTCTTCCTTGAAACTTCAATTATGATGCTATATTTAAAAAATGTCTTGAGACTTCCCTGGTGGTCCAGTGTTTAAGACTCCACACTTCCAGTGCTGGAGGTGCAGTGTCAATCCCTGGTTGGGGAACTAAGATCCAACTTGCTGCATGGTGCGGCCAAAAAATATTTTAAAAAATATATATCTTGACCATGCTGTCAGCTGCAGGCCATCACCAAAAATGACTTCGGGATACTTGATTGGATGCCACACATGAAGGTTTTCATGTCCATGTTATTCATCATTGTGTCTGTGATGCCAATAGCCAGTTCTTGGCTATGTGATAACAAAGGGAATTAAATTTTCCAAAAGCATGTTTTAGATGACAGCATCCATTAATTAACCCTATTTAAAAAGTGTGCTTATTCCAAAAACAAAGACAGGCCCACTAAATTCTGCCATCTTTTTCTATTCAAAATCCAAACATTGCTAACTACTTCATTGTCTACTGATGCCAAAAAGAAGACAAAGCAAAAGTGAAACAAAAACAATAAACACTAAGACAGATTTTTGGGGACATTAAGCAGTTACTGGCTTCTGTTTCTGTGCTAGTACATTATGATAAATATCAACTATTACTTCTTACTGCTGGTATTTTGCCTTATGGTGCTGCATCTGTGTTTAGCCAAAAAAAATGCCAGATGGCATTGAGAAACCAATTGCTCACTATGCAAGAACAATGACACATACATTACACATAAACTGACATAGCTTCAGCAGTTATCAAGGGAGCCAAAAACTCCCATAACCACTTTTGGCAGGCTCTTCCAATTAATAAAATATGGACTTCTCAGACTATTTTTTGAGGATTCCTTTTTAAAGATAATCATACACCTTTACTTAGGTAACCATGTATGTAACTTGAACTTTTCTGTCACCTACCTCCCTGGAAATTAGAAGATTAATTTCTAAAACCCTTTCCTTAGGTCACCAGTTATTGCATTCTGATTATCTTGTCCTTCTATCCTACCTTTTCATACTGTCAACTACAAATTGGCACTTACCAAGAGCATTGCCAAGGACTGAACAACAAATCCATTTGCCATCTGTGGCACCCCACTCCAGTATTCTTGCCTGGAAAATCCCATGGACAGAAGAGTCTGGTAGGCTATAGTCCATGGGGTCACAAAGAGTTGGACATGACTGAGTGACTTCACTTCACTCTACGGAGATTGAACTCAACTGCTATTGCTGTTGACCTTCAACAAGCCCCATGGAAGTTCAGGGTGGAGTGAGGCACTCTGTGCCCTAGGGAATCTGGTGGGACATGTCTTCAGATACTTGGATGTTTTTAGGAACAGATTTTATGATCTCAATCCTTGTATCTCCTCATATCTAGAGAAGTACTAAATCCCTTCATGGTGACATCAGATCCTCAAGACTGACAAAAACCCTTTTGTAAAATGAGTGCTTCATGGTATTGAACTCCCCCTTCACCAAAACCTTATATATTGACTTTGCCCCACTGCTGGCTTGAAGCAATCTCACAGAGCTATCTGAGATGCTTCCTCCTGGGCTGCAGTCCTCCCCAAATAAAACTTAACTCACAACTCTCAAGTTGTACACCTTTATTTTAGTCGACAATACCACTTTGCAATGATGAAATGTCAGAAGAACAACTACTCAAGGAATTCATGCATATTATAATTTTTTCACTGATTTACTCACTCATAACTGACTGTTTCTTGAGAAATCTTTTTTCTGTCCTTCTGAGAAGTGATTTTTATGTTATCTTGGATATATTCAAACAATATATTTAGAAACTCTTAACATTAAAAATTTGATTAAGAATTAGGTCTGGTGACATAGAGAACATCATGATATTAAAAGTACGTAAATGTTCATAGTATATGCCACATGATGACCCAATAAAAAAGTAAAGATCAACAATTTTGACTTTTCCTAAATTGTTATAAAGAAAAAAATTTATTATTTTTATAGGTATCTTTTTCTGTCATCCATTATAAACCTGACACTAACAACCAGTGGTTCTTGACAGTTGTTTATAACACTTGGGTTACTGAAGAACCTCATTTTGGGGCAATAGCATTTCATATACTTAAATAGAGTTTACATAATTTATTTTCAACGATTTCTGGCCATGGTAGTACTATGAATTTAAGATTTAAAAATCTATACATCCAAATCTAACCATATAACAATGATAAATAAATTATTAGAACCAAAACAAAAAGTTATAGGTGTATCTTTAAGCTAAACTCTCTTTAAGCCAGAAACACAACATACAAGCTGCCTGAAGGATGATGTTATGGGCTTTGGACCTAGGTCTAAAAGAGGCTTGGAGGTGGATTCTTACAGGGTAACAAGGATAGAAAGCACCATATACTGGGAAAATGGATCAAAGTTCATGACAGGAAACCTGCGGATATGGTGAAAGTGAATATGAAGTCGCTTAGTCATGCCCGACTCTTTGCAAACCCATGGACAGTGGACTGTACCAAGCTCCTCCATCCAGGGGATATTCCAGGCAAGAGTACTGGAGTGGATTGCCATTTCCTTCCCCACCCAGGGATCGAACCCAGGTCTCCTGCATTGTAGACAGACGCTTTACCCTCTGAGCCACCAGGGGATATGATGGGACTTTCCTATCCATGAAAAGAGATCAGAGAATTCTGTGACTATTGCCTGGGGCTGGGGCTTCCGAAAGCTGTTGAAGAAAGAAGCAGCTAAGCAAGAAGCACCTGGGCCAAACCACCTGCTGATTCAGTGACTAACCTTGCAACTTCTCCAGTGTCGCTTTGGGACAGAAGCCACTAATGGGCATAAGAGGGGATGAGGAGAAAGGGAATGGTAAGTATTTCCACCAATTATGAGCTGTTTCAAATCCTGAAAGATGATGCTGTGAAAGTGCTGCACTCACTATGCCAGCAAATTTGGAAAACTCAGCAGTGGCCACAGGACTGGAAAAGGTCCGTTTTCATTCCAATCCCAAAGAAAGGCAATGCCAAAGAATGCTCAAACTACCACACAATTGCATTCATCTCCCATGCTAGTAAAGTAATGCTCAAAATTCTCCAAGCCAGGCTTCAGCAATACGTGAACCATGAACTCCCTGATGTTCAAGCTAGCTTTAGAAAAGGCAGAAGAACCAGAGATCAAATTGCCAACATCCACTGGATCATGGAAAAAGCAAGAGAGTTCCAGAAAAACATCTATTTCTGCTTGATTGACTATGCCAAAGCCTTTGACTGTGTGGATCACAATAAACTGTGGAAAATTCTGAGAGAGATGGGAATACCAGACCACCTGACCTGCCTCTTGAGAAATCTGTATGCAGGTCAGGAAGTAACAGTTAGAACTGGACATGGAACAACAGACTGGTTCCAAATAGGAAAAGGAGTACATCAAGGCTGTATATTGTCACCTTGCTTGTTTAACTTCTATGCAGAGTACATCATGAGAAACGCTGGCCTAGAAGAAACACAAGCTGGAATCAAGATTGCCAGCAGACATATCAATAAGTTCAGATATGCAGATGACACCACCCTATGGCAGAAAGGAAGAGGAGCTAAAAAGCCTCTTGATGAAAGTGAAAGAGGAGAGCGAAAAAGTTGGCTTAAAGCTCAACATTCAGAAAATGAAGATCATGGCATCTGGTCCCATCACTTCATGGGAAATAGATGGGGAAACAGTGGAAACAGTGCCAGACTTTATTTTTTTGGGCTCCAAAATCACTGCTGATGGTGACTGCAGCCATGAAATTAGAAGACGCTTACTCCTTGGAAGAAAAGTTATGTCCAACCTAGATAGCATTTTCAAAAGCAGAGACATTACTTTGCCGACTAAGGTCCGTCTAGTCAAGGCTATGGTTTTTCCTGTGGTCATGTATGGATGTGAGAGTTGGACTGTGAAGAAGGCTGATCGCCGAAGAATTGATGCTTTTGAAGTGTGGTGTTGGAGAAGACTCTTGAGAGTCCCTTGGATTGCAAGGAGATCCAACCAGTCCATTCTGAAGGAGATCAGCCCTGGGGTTTCTTTGGAAGGAATGATGCTAAAGCTGAAACTCCAGTACTTTGGCCACCTCATGCGAAGAGTTGACTCACTGGAAAAGACTCTGATGCTGGGAGGGATTGGGGGCAGGAGAAGAAGGGGACGACCGAGGATGAGATGGCTGGATGGCATCACTGACTCAATGGATGTGAGTCTGAGTGAACTCCGGGAGATAGTGATGAACAGGGAGGCCTGGCGTGCTGCGATTCATGGGGTCGCAAAGAGTCGGACACGACTGAGCGACTGAACTGAACTGAACTGAACTGTAGGTAACTATAAATTAAGGTAAAAAGTAATCAGTAGAAATTCTTGAAATAAAAAATACAGCTTTTAGGTTGAAGAGCTCAATAGATCAGAATTTTAGACTGGAACTACTTGCAGAAAAAAATATGATAGTATTTAAAATTCTGCCAACATAAAGCACAGGGAGTTAACAAGAAAAACAAGGAAATGGGATAAATGATACTTAGATGGAAAGGCTCCAGTATACTTCTAATAAAAGTCCCAGAACTAAAAATGATGGAAATTAAGAAGAAACTGTCAAAAAGATAATGGCTGAGAATTTCCAGAACTGAAAGAAAAAAAAATCATCAGGCAGAAATAACACATTAAGAGCAGGGTAGAATGAATAAAATCTAAACAAATATACATCCAAAGAAAACTTCAGAACATCAAGCATGAGGAGACCATCTTCAGAGCTATCAAAGGGAAAAGGCAGGTGACCATAAAAGGCCAACAAGACTGACAGCAAATTTCTCATTAATCAAATTATACTTCAAAAGTACTTTGAAG
>SJYT01049706.1:0-15308 GCA_006410635.1 Cephalophus harveyi
GTGCAAACAATTCATACCATAGAATGCTCTTTGAACTGAATTATGCCTACCCAAAATGGAAAGGAACATGATGTGGTGGAAGGAGACTTTGGAATCACTAGGAAGACGACTCTCATCCTAGAGCCATCACTCACTAGTTTATGACACGGATGAGTCATTGAATCTGTTTCTCCATCTATGAAATGGGGGGTGGGGATGGGGAATCCCATTTCATACTTATTGTCAGAATTAAATAAGAACATTCATGCCTTCTGTGTGCCAGCCACAGTGCAATGTGCTTGGGATATATAAATAAGACATGGACCCTATCCTCAAGAAGTTGAGTGGGTTCTCAACAGATATTTTGTCTAAAGGTCTAATAAATTAATAGTAAACTCTTAATACATGTCGGTTTCTTCTTCATTTCCCCTGCCTATCCCAACTGCCAACTGATTTGAAATTAGACTAGAGTACATTTCCCTTTTAAAAAACATTTTATTTTGAATTAATGTTCAGTTCAGTTCAGTTGCTCAGTCATGTCTGACTCTTTGTGACCCCATGGACTGTAGCATGCCAGACCTCCCTGTCCATCACCAACTCCCAGAGCCTACTCAAACACATGTCCATTGAGTCGGTGATGTCATGCAACCATCTCATCCTCTGTCATCCCCTTCTCCTCCCGTCTTCAATCTTTCCCAGCAGCAGGGTCTTTTCCAATGAGTCAATTCTTCACATCAGGTGGCCAAAGTATTGGAGTTTCAGCTTCAGCATCAGTCCTTCCAATGAATATTCAAGATTGATTTCCTTTAGGATGGACTGGTTGGATATCCTTGCTGTCCAAGGGACTCTCAAGAGTCTCCTCAAACACCATAGTTCAAAATCATCACTTCTTTGGCACTCAGCTTTCTTTATAGTCCATCTCTCATATCCATACATGAGTACTGGAAAAACCTTAGCTTTGACTAGATGGATCTTTGTTGGCAAAGTAATGTCTCTGATTTGTAATAAGCTATATAGGTTGGTCATAGCTTTTCTTCCAAGGAGCAAGCATCTTTTAATTTCACAAATGCACTCACCATCTGCAGTGATTTTGGAGCCCAGAAAAATAAGATAAGACACTGAAAGATGAATTCCCCAGGTCAGTAGGTGCCCAATATGCTACTGGAGATCAGGGGAGAAATAACTCTAGAAAGAATAAAGAGACAGAGCCAAAGCAAAAACAACACCCAGTTGTAGATGTGACTGGTGATGGAAGTAAAGTCCAATGCTGTAAAGAGCAATATTTCATAGGAACCTGGAATGTTAGGTCCACGAAACAAGGCAAATTGGAAGTGGTCAAACAGGAGATGGCAAGAGTGAACATCGACATTTTAGGAATCAGCAAACTAAAATGGACTGGAATGGGTGAATTTAACTCAAATGACCATTATATCTACTACTGTGGGCAGGAATCCCTCAGAAGAAATGGAGTAGCCATTATAGTCAACAAAAGAGTCCAAAATGCAGTACTTGGATGCAATCTCAACTCTTTCAGAATTTTCCACAGTTTCTTGTGATCCACACACAGTCAAAGGCTTTGGCATAGTCAATAAAGCAGAAATAGATGTTTTTCTGGAACTCTCTTGCTTTTTCCATGATCCAGCAGATGTTGGCAATTTGATCTCTGGTTCCTTTGCCTTTTCTAAAACCAGCTTGAACATCAGGGAGTTCACAGTTCACATATTGCTGAAGCCTGGCTTGGAGAATTTTGAGCATTACTTTACTAGCATGTGAGATGAGTGCAATTGTGCGGTAATTGGAGCATTCTTTGGCATTGCCTTTCTTTGGGATTGGAATGAAAACTGACTGTTTCCAGTCCTGTGGCCACTGTTGTGTTTTCCAAATTTGCTGGCATATTGAGTGCAGCACTTTCACAGCATCATCTTTCAGGATTTGAAACAGCTCAACTGGAATGCCATCACCTCCACTAGCTTTGTTCGTAGTGATGCTTTCTAAGGCCCACTTGACTTCACATTCCAAGATGTCTGGCTCTAGATGAGTGATCACACCATCGTGATTATCCGGGTCGTGAAGATCCTTTTTGTACAGTTCTGTGTATTCTTGCCATCTCTTCTATTGGGGGTTATTGTAAGAGGTACTGAGATGAATACATAAATCTTATCCCACCACAGGGTAATTTTCTTTTTTTATTTTCCAAATTGAGTTTGTAATTGAGTTTCTCTGGCTTCAGAAGCCAGAGAAAACAAAGAAAAAGTTATCCCTGTGGAGGGTAGTGTTTATTTTTGCATAAAATTTATGCGTATAACAGCACTGTATATGTAATGACTGCGTGAATTGCTTAAACAAAGTTTCTTCTCTTGGTACTGTGGGGTTGTGTTTTCTTGACTTTTCATTTCTGCTTTCTCAGCCATGGCCTCTGATTGTTCATCAGGTGGTTGTGTGAGGGGTGCGCAGAAGGCATGTAAGAAATGGTGAGGAATTCCAGGCTCTTTGTGACTGGGGCTCATAGCAGTTTTCAGGCTGTCACCACTCTGGGAGGCCTCTCCTGGACCCCTTATTTCTTCCTCACTGTACTCTTGAGTGAGGCAAGTAAGGTTCCTAAAGCACAAAATGTAAGGACTCACTTTTATGGGTGAGCACCTATGAATTGATGCTTTTGAACTGCAGTGTTGGAAAAGACTCTTGAGAGTCCCTTGGACTGCAAGGAAATCAAACCAGTCAGTTGTAAAGGAAATCAGTCCTGAATATTCATTGGAAGGACTGATGCTGAAGCTGAAGCTCCAATACTTTGGCCACCTGATATGAGAACTGACTCACTGGAAAAGACCCTGATGCTGGGAAAGATTGAAGGCAGGAGGAGAAGGGGATGGCAGAGGATGAGATGGTTGGATGGCATCACTGACTTGATGGACATGAGTTTGAGCAAGCTCTAGGAGTTGGTGATGGAAAGAGAAACCTGGCATGCTGCAGTCCATGGGGTCACAAAGAGTTGGACACGACTGAGAGACTGAATTAAACTGAACTCATGGGTGTACACTTGCAAGGCTGGCACTTGACTGTCCTCTAGACTCCTGCTGGAACCCCTCTTGGGGGAACCCAACTGGAAACCAGAGGGCAAGGGAGTCTGGCCCATTGAGGTCTGCCTACCAGGGCACGGAGCCAAGTGGAGACTGGATTTTCAGAAGTGGTCAAGAAAATATCTGAATATCCAGCACAATGATATTGAGGACAATTGGTATAAATTAAGCCTAGAAAGATGACCTATTTTTGACAGGTGGGAAATTTCCTCGTGTTCTTAGAGATCTCTTAAACTTTATGCCTTTCAGAAACCATACTGTATGGTTTGTGATATCACATCTGTCTATATGATATGCAAATGCAGGCATTTATCATGAATAGCAGTTGTATGAGTTTTCAATTGCCATTGTACAAATTTAGTCTCTTAACACAGATTTATTATTTCACAGTTCTAGAGGTCAGAAGTCCAATGCAGGTCTCACTGGCCTAAAGTCAAGTTGTTGGCAGGGCTGTGGTCCTTCTGGAGGCTACAGGGAGAATCGGGTTCCTTGTCTTTTGCAGTTTCTAGCGCTGCTGGCTTTCCTTGAATCAATGACTCCTTTTCCTGTCTTACAGCCCACATCAGTGAGCTGAATACTTTGCACATTGCATCACTTTGGCCAACTCCTTATTCATCACCTTCCCTATGCTTGTATTTTGCCTCTCTCTTCATATAAGGACCCTGGGATAACTTTGGACCCACCTGGATAATCCAGGATAAATCTCCCTATTTTAATGTCAGTTGAATAGCAACCTTAATTCCATCTACAACTTTATTCTTCTTAAGAATTAACATATTCACATGTTCTGGGGATTTGGATGTGTACATCTTTGAAGGCCATTATTCTGTGCAAAATGGATACTTGAAAAATTTACCCGGATTAGTGATTCACGATATTTTATTTTATTGTACTTAAGAATGATTTTCAAATTTCCCAGAGATTCTGACACATAAACTAGGAGAGGCTAGCAAGTTGTAGGATTAGCAGGTGGACCA
Organism: Cephalophus harveyi; assembly: GCA_006410635.1. Lineage (NCBI taxonomy): Eukaryota > Metazoa > Chordata > Mammalia > Artiodactyla > Bovidae > Cephalophus > Cephalophus harveyi. The sequence continues at coordinate 4,034 of SJYT01049706.1, forward strand.
TGCTTCAGAAATCATTGCTTCAGCCTACAGGCTACTCAATCTTCCCTAGTGGCTCAGAGGTTAAAGCCTCTGCCTCCAATGCGGGAGACCCAGGTTTGATCCCTGGGTCGGGAAGATCCCCTGGAGAAGAAAATGGTAACCCACTCCAGTATTCTTGCCTGGAGAATCCCATGGATGGAGAAGCCTGGTGGGCTACAGGCCATGGGGTCGCAAAGAGTCGGACACGACTGAGCAGCTTCACTCACAGGCTACTACTCTGGATTCAGTGTTCCTGACCCCAAAGTGACTCACACTTCTTTTGCCAGAAAGAAACAGCCAGAGCAGGCAAACCCCGATGGAGGTGGTTGTGTTATCCCATGCACTTACCTAGGATGAAGGCTAGAATGGGGGACTGAGGAGGTGTATGCAGCCTTTGGGGTCAGCTCTCCTAATCCTGCCACTGCCGGGTCTCCAAATCCAATGTGCTCTGTCTCTCCACCCTCACCCTAGTCCTGCCTGATTCCTTACTCTCTCTTCTGCTTTGGTGGCTGGTTATGATACCAGTGAGCTCCTCATTGATTTCTGCATGATGTCTTTTTTTGGGTAATGATCCAGATTTGTGAAAACAGGGACGTTATCAAACAAAAACAAAATGAAAACTCAGTCTTTTCCTTTTTAGGTTGCCTCTAAGCAGGTGGACAGCTTTATCAAGGAGACTGGTGATGCTCTGGGACTGTAAAGCTGGTCGGGGAAAAGGGCTTAGGGTTTATACTCACTCCTAGTTGCCGGACTGAAACCCCTTGCAGTAAAATAACTGGACTGTTGGGGCCCCCCTTTAGTTAAAGAAGACCTGCCTATGCACCCCCAGATTATGTTCTCTGGGGGTCCAGAATTGTAGCCTTAAACACATTCTAAGATGATCCCAGAAGACTTGAAACTGAGGCCACTGCGGCATGAAAGATGCTTAAGAACATGGTGTTCTATTGGAAGTGATAGACTGTGCTTCAGGAGAGAGCCACAGCGAGATGAAAAGACGGTTCTGTTGACAGGTTATCACCACATGGCAGCTGGGATAGATAGTTCCAAGACCTCCTTCAGGGGAGCCCACATGCACAGCCAGGTCTCCAAGGCCCCAAAGCAACCTTTCCTGCCGGGCAGTCAGGCTATAAATTATGGACCAGGCCATTTTGGGTGAAGGAGATAAAGCATGCGACAAGGAGAAGCAGTGGTCACTGAGATGGGAGACAGTTCCTTTCATTTGGCAGAAATAGTAGTTTGTTGCCTGTCACAGGGGAACAGCTGATACGATCATCAGGAGAGAAATGACCCCTTACGAAAATTGAAGGTAGAGAAAATAAGAGACCCTGGAAGGATGCCACACTTGTAATAGCCCCCTGGGTAATTTTTTGGACTGCTGTTTCTCAAATTAATTGTGTTTCCTGTTATTTCTGTGAGTTTCCCCTCTTACTATGTACAAAAGGTGGGCTACAGGCCATGGGGTCGCAAAGAGTCGGACACGACTGAGCAGCTTCACTCACAGGCTACTACTCTGGATTCAGTGTTCCTGACCCCAAAGTGACTCACACTTCTTTTGCCAGAAAGAAACAGCCAGAGCAGGCAAACCCCGATGGAGGTGGTTGTGTTATCCCATGCACTTACCTAGGATGAAGGCTAGAATGGGGGACTGAGGAGGTGTATGCAGCCTTTGGGGTCAGCTCTCCTAATCCTGCCACTGCCGGGTCTCCAAATCCAATGTGCTCTGTCTCTCCACCCTCACCCTAGTCCTGCCTGATTCCTTACTCTCTCTCCTGCTTTGGTGGCTGGTTATGATACCAGTGAGCTCCTCATTGATTTCTGCATGATGTCTTTTTTTGGGTAATGATCCAGATTTGTGAAAACAGGGACGTTATCAAACAAAAACAAAATGAAAACTCAGTCTTTTCCTTTTTAGGTTGCCTCTAAGCAGGTGGACAGCTTTATCAAGGAGACTGGTGATGCTCTGGGACTGTAAAGCTGGTCGGGGAAAAGGGCTTAGGGTTTATACTCACTCCTAGTTGCCGGACTGAAACCCCTTGCAGTAAAATAACTGGACTGTTGGGGCCCCCCTTTAGTTAAAGAAGACCTGCCTATGCACCCCCAGATTATGTTCTCTGGGGGTCCAGAATTGTAGCCTTAAACACATTCTAAGATGATCCCAGAAGACTTGAAACTGAGGCCACTGCGGCATGAAAGATGCTTAAGAACATGGTGTTCTATTGGAAGTGATAGACTGTGCTTCAGGAGAGAGCCACAGCGAGATGAAAAGACGGTTCTGTTGACAGGTTATCACCACATGGCAGCTGGGATAGATAGTTCCAAGACCTCCTTCAGGGGAGCCCACATGCACAGCCAGGTCTCCAAGGCCCCAAAGCAACCTTTCCTGCCGGGCAGTCAGGCTATAAATTATGGACCAGGCCATTTTGGGTGAAGGAGATAAAGCATGCGACAAGGAGAAGCAGTGGTCACTGAGATGGGAGACAGTTCCTTTCATTTGGCAGAAATAGTAGTTTGTTGCCTGTCACAGGGGAACAGCTGATACGATCATCAGGAGAGAAATGACCCCTTACGAAAATTGAAGGTAGAGAAAATAAGAGACCCAGGAAGGATGCCACACTTGTAATAGCCCCCTGGGTAATTTTTTGGACTGCTGTTTCTCAAATTAATTGTGTTTCCTGTTATTTCTGTGAGTTTCCCCTCTTACTATGTACAAATCAATGAATAATGGGTTCCAGAACTTGAAATAGGTGTGCAGTTGGGGGACACAATCAACATGAGAAATGAATAGTCATTTTTCATAGAATAAAAAGTACAATGAAACCAATAAAAATGTAACAATTATAATAGCTGCTCTTGATTGAACATTGACTATGTGCTAATAAGTACTGTGCATTTTTCTTTAATCCTGATGAAAACCACATGGGGAAGGAATTACTATCTTCATTTTACAGTTGGAAGAGAATTGCAGAGATTAGAGAATTGCAGAGATTAGATAATTAGCTCCAAGTTTCCCAACTAGAATTGGACAGAATTAGATTTTAAAACAAAATCTCTGTTGGAGAAATATTTGCTCTTGATCACCCCAGGTTGATTGTGAGAAAACAAATCATGGCGGGCAATAAATTACAATTGTTAAAAGTATGGCTCTTGAGTCAGGCTTGGATAAAACCTTGGCTCCACTCCTTATGCCAAATGTGACCTTAGGCACGTTCTTAACTTCTCTGAGCATTGGTTTCCTTATTTTAAAATGAGGCTCAAAATACCTACTGAACAATGGTTTTGAGAAAATGAGACAATATGATAAAGTCTCAGAATGGTATTTGATATCTAATAAGTAGAGTTGCTATTATTATTTCATTATCAGTATCATCACTGTCATTACTAGTTTTCCTAGTATTAACACAAATACTCTACGGAACAAAACCAGACATAATTTGGGAGATTAAAGATGGCAGGAGATAAGGAGCAATTCCAAATTGTAAGGAGTCGGATGCCAGCCAAGAATGTGGGTTAATTGTTACTGGGAAAGGAAATTACAAAGTGAAATTGGGATTCTTCATGTTTAAGAAGGTAAAAAATCATATATTATTTTTTTGAAATTAGCATCCTTTTCATTAGAAAAAGTATCCAGCATTTAAGTTTTTCTTATACATATAGGAGTAATTTGTGGGATGCATTTATCTAAAACCTGTAGATTATTCAACTGCCATAGAGTCAAAATCTGAGATGTTTAGAGTTGAGTCTAAGCCCCTTTGGGCTGCCCCAGTGGCTCAGCAATGAAGAATCCACCTGCATTGCAGGAAAGCCCAGACACATGGGTTCAATCCTTGGGTTGGGAAGATCCCCTGGAGTAGGAAATGGAAATCCACTCCAGCATTCTTGTCTGGAGAATCCCATGGACAGAGGCCTATAGTCCACGGGATTACAAAGAGTCAGACATGAATTAGTGACTGAGCACACGTACATGCTGCTGCTGCTGCTAAATCGCTTCAGTCGTGTCTGACTCTGTGCGACCCCATAGACGGCAGCCCACCAGGCTCCCCCGTCCCTGGGATTCTCCAGGCAAGAACACTGGAGTGGGTTGCCATTTCCTTCTCCAGTGCATGAAAGTGAAAAGTGAAAGTGAAGTCGCCCAGTCCTGCCCGACTTAGCGACCCCATGGACTGAAGCCCACCAGGCTCCGCTGTCCCTGGGATTTTCCAGGCAAGAGTACTGGAGTGGGTTGCCAGTGCCTTCTCAAGCACTCAGGTCCCTACCTCGTTCCTCAGGCCAAGGAGAATAACTGGGGTTCCTGGAATCTGACTATCTGGTGATGGAGAAAGGTCAGTATCATATTGAGGAGTCAGCAAGGCCGGGATAGGGTGAGGCATGGGAGGTGCCAGGAGGAAACATTTGAAATGATCCCTCTCTCTCAGGGTCCTGCAGGTGCTGACCCTGCTTACCTGGACCCAGGAAAAGCACGAGTGCGGGGGATTAGGTGAACACGGTCCACGCATCCATCCATCCGTCCATCCGTGTGGTGCAGAGGCAATGAGCCACTCTGATGCTTGTGGCCAAAGCAAAAGGCATGCTCTCTGGGAGCAGGAGAGCAGATTCCCAAGGGTCCCTGGAAGCCAGCAGACAGCCGACCCTGGGAGTGCAGACACAGAGCCTTCGCACACACTCAGTTCACTTCCTCCTCTGGATGTTTAGACTGCTTCAGTAACAGAATGGCACGGAGCAGTAGCTGCCAAACTTGCGACTGCGCGTCAGACATAACTTGGGAGCTTTACAAATATGCCAGATCCTCCAGCTCAGTGTGTGACGTCTCCCAGCAGAGATCTGATTTGTTTGGTCTGGAGAGGGCCCAGGGATCAGTGTTTCTAACAAGTTCCACAGTGATTCCAGTGCAGCTAGTCAGTTCTTTGAATTTGGAAAGAGAGAACTAAAGGTCAGGGTACTTTCTCTAGTGTAATCTCCAGACATACTTTCTCATACTCCCTGTGCTCAAATGGTATCTGACCAACTTAACAAGTATTGAATTTTCAGCGAACACGATATTTAGCTTTGTCAGTAGAGGGTGCTGGAGGGACATTGCAGGAGGAAGTTGACTTCTCTTCTTGGTCCCTTGTGCATTTTGCTTTCTCTTGGCCCTGCTGCCCAGGCCGTCAGCAGTGTATGTGGAGGGACAGTCAGTGGTGCTCGGCCTTAGCCGAGCAAACCACTGAAGACCCTCAGGAAGTTTATAGACTGGACTCCATCCCAGTGACCACCTGTCTGTGGCCCTCACAGACAGGTCTCACCAGTGAGCAGGCTTCCTACAGCCTAGGCTTTCTACTTTCTCTAGCACCCTCTCATCAGCCTGGACCACCTGCCTCCCAGAGGGTCACTTCCAGCAGCCTTCCTGGCATGGACACCATGCGCTTCTGGTTGTCCATGCCCTTCAAGCAAGCAGCCTCCCAACATCCTGACTTCCTCTGCATTCCTGGCCCCTGCCAGCCATAGCCTGCTGTCCTGCAGACCTTTCCTTGCCCAGGGGTTGTTGGCCTGCTTTGCCTGGGCACCTCAGTGAATTTCTCAGCCCCTCAATGGGCTGGAACCATAGCTTCTCCAACAAGATCTGGACCGTGGCCTTGGGAAGGGTCACACCCCACCTTATGAGTTCGTCCATCTGTCTGTCCGTGAACATTCTCCCTCAGCCCAGATACCCTTTAGAGTTCTCTTGACATATTTATGGTTATCCTTCCATTATAATGAATATCCGTTTACATTAAAATATGGACACAGGAAGCCTACCTAGCATGCTGGCACTTGGCTAACACCAAGGAAATGGCTCAGTGGGGAAGAAGACCCTCTGGTATTCCATCCCCACCCTTGTCCTGGGCTGGATGAACATGGCTAATGGAGGCCAGAGCAAACACTAGGACTTGTAACGGTATTGAAGGTCAGTGTTTTCAAGTTAAAAAACAATTTTGAAAAACAGAAAATTTTAAGAGTTAAAATTTACTGCATGGTTACAGAGTTGTCAGGATCCACAGCAACTGGTCTTTCTGTCTCAATCTTATTCTGCTAAGACCAGTGAATTACTCATTTGTGCTTCATTGCAGATCAACTTGCTTTGCTTCTTCAGGCATTTAATAGAGGATGGCTACCCTACAGTTTCCTAGTTTATCTGTCCTTGGACCATGCGGTAAAGAGAGATTAACTAGCGCTTCTCCTGGGGGCAGAGTCTGATTGGCCCAGTTTGGATCAGGTGTTCTTTCTTGGTCCTATGAGCTAAGACTGAGGGTGCTGGGTCATGTGGTAATAATTAACATGGGTAATGGGCTCTTTCCACTGGTGAATGGACTTAGAGAAGGGGATGTAATTTGGACAAATCTCTTAAAATATGTCTACCACTGATGGCTACAAATACACCAAAAATACAGTAACGATGTGGAGGTCACAGACATTTGTCTTCTTTAAACATTCACTGTTCATCTTCTCTTGGCTATGTACTGATAGCATCAGGGATCTGGGAAAATAGAAGGTAGGTGAGTGAGACAAATCAAAAAGAAAGTAGCTAAAAATGATAAATTTTGGATCATCCCATCCAAAGGTATGCTCAGGCTCTGCAGAAACCTTGATATGCCTCATTGCCTTTGAGAAATGAAATTTTAATATGGAGAAACAAGTAAACTTTTTCAGCCATTTCTTTCTGTGCATCAAGAAAGGAAAGTCAGTCCTTTTCTCCAATACCCTTCCCCTACTCTTCTAATGTCCAGCGTTTTGGAAGAAGGCATGAACAGAGAAGCTAGAACTTTCTTGTGAAGAAATAACAGCCAGGTAGAAAGGTTAGGAAGGAGAAAGGTAAAGAAGATTCTAGTGGGGTGTGAGTTGGCTCAAATGAATGAGACAATTCAAAGCTTGATGAGAGTCAGTGGGAACTTGGAAGGGATATGAGGAGGCTTCAGGACGGAAAAAAAGTTTTAAAAAGTTAATTGTCCATATGATGGTACAGTGGCAACTATCATAGTATAGAAGTTTTTAGAGAGTGTTCGAAATGAACCACTATGAGTAAAATTCCCCTGAAAAGCAGTGAATGTCTTGAGTAAGTTGTTTTTATGTGTTGGGAATATGTGTGTATAATTAAAATGTTATAAAGTATCTAGTTAGCAGTTCTAGTCACAAAACCAATTGCTTTAAACCTCTGCCTTCATTAGTATCATTAGTGTTGCAGCTGAAATATCAGCTGAACTGGGACCTGTGTGGCAAAATGAGAGTCCATTCAAACATACTTGGGGGAATTTTCAAGACAGTTACATGGGGTACTAATGATTTCAATTACAACAGAACACATTACTTAAACCAAGCAAATGATCAGCCTCTGCATATAGAAGTGTGAAGGGAGCTTTAATTAATTTACTAATTGCACTTCTTACTTTAAGTGGTACCATTGGTTTGGGTCTATAGTGATTAGGTTGCTGTTTTCTCTTAGAGTGTGGTGTTCCTCTGTGGGGCTGGAGAAAGGGAGTGCCTAGAGTATGTCCCCAGGCCTAAGCATTGGCAGATTGCTCCAATACTTATTGGGTACCTAAGATTCCCTAGGATTACTCCAATAAGTCCTCTGTCTACAATATAGTACTGAAATCTGCAAGTGTTTACTGCATCCCCGGCCCCAGTGTACGAACGTACTGCTTCAATGATTATGTAAGGTTAGAAGGTTATCTACCATGTGATGTAGAGGGGGGCCTGGAAGGATGGAGTGAAAGATGGGTGTGGTTTGATGGGGAACAGGGTGAAAAGGAAGACTCGAAGTATAAGAGGATGCTACTCATGTGGGAAGCAGTAGGGCAGGAGGGTTTCATTTCATTAGTGTTTTCATATAGAGTCCTCTATGCTCACTTTGAGAGTTGGACTATGAAGAAAGCTGAGCGCAGAAGAATTGATGCTTTTGAACTGTGGTGTTGGAGAAGACTCTTGACAGTCCCTTGGGCTGCAAGGAGATCCAACCAGTCCATCCTAAAGGAGATCAGTCCTGAGTGTTCATTGGAAGGACTGATCTAAAGCTGAAACTCCCAATACTTTGGCCACCTGATGCGAAGAGCTGACTCACTTGAAAAGGCCCTGATGCTGGGAAAGATTGAGGGCAGGAGGAAAAGGGGATGACAGAGGATGAGATGGTTGAATGGCATCACCGACTCGATGGACATGGGTTTGGGTGAACTCCGGGAGTTGGTGATGGACAGGGAGGCCTAGCGTGCTACGATTCATGGGGTCACAAAGAGTCAGACACGACTGAGTGACTGAACTGAACTGAACTGAGCTGATGATGCTCACTTAGAAACAAGGAGGAAGAAGCTGGATGTTTTTGAAGAATCTCTTTATGTACAGAAAGAAAATGAAGTTGCTCAGTCGTGCCCGACTCTTTGTGACCCCATGGATAGTAGCCTGCACCAAGCTCCTCCGTCCATGGGATTTTCAAGGTAAGAGTACTGGAGTGGGTTGCCATTTCCTTTTCCAGGGAATCTTCCCAACCCAGGGATCGAACCCAGGTCTCTCACATTGCAGACAGACACTTTACCGTCTGAGCCACCAGGGAAGTCCTTATGTACAGAATGTTAAATCAAATACATGAGTTTTAATACTTCAAATGACAATCTGTTAAGACCTAGGGTATTTTTTCACCATCATAGTGAATGAATAATGGAATGCGCTAATGTGAGAGATTGTGAAATTTTCTTCAGTAGAGATCTAAAAATTAATTGCTAAACTACCTCTTTCTGGGCTCTTCCTTTAGCAACAAGCCCTGAGGAAAGTGTCCAAGTTCATGAATTGGCCACCAGGGGTCACCAGAAGAATTGAAAGGGCTTCTGAGGCAAAGCCACAGTTTCCTGTTCACGAAGAGGGCAATTTGTGATTCTATTGTTAAAGAGATTTCTCACTTAAATATTTAGGATCCTTTTGTCCCTTCTTTTATATTTAAAATTTCCTTGTCCCTTATTTTTGATCGTCAGTTCTTGGTACACTACTCTGACCTATATGTCATTGGTAGATATTTTTCTTTTTAGTTAAATATATAAATGCTTTTTTGTAAGGTATTATTCACATTTCAAATGTTAGTCCATCACCGGAGGCTGCCTTTAAGTATTCAGTCTCACATCTTCCTGTTCTTTTATATTACCCATTTCTTTAATTACTTATTTATTACCTGTCTTCCCACTTTACCAGAAAAGTAGCCAGAGATAACACTTAAGTAGATACTCTAGGCACTGTTCAAGTGCTGGACATATATTAACTCTGAATCTGCACAGCAGTCCTGTACAATAGACATTGTTATTATTCTTATGTTCAAGCAGAAGACACTGAGACACAGAGAAGTTAAGTAACTTGCCCAAGGTCACACAGCTATAAAATAGCATAATTAGAATTCAGACCCTGGCAGTCTGGTGCCACAGTCCATGTTCTTCTTCATTAGCTATACTTCCTGTCCACGAATGGGAGCTGGCCTGCATCCCCAGCCCTGGAATAATGCCTGTTGATGTTGTATGTTAAATGCATTAATAATTCATGGTAAATTCAGAGTGTCAGACTATTCAGCCAGATGATGATATGTACTGATATATGAAGAGATTTCCACAACATGCTGTTAAGTGACTGCAGCAAATATAGAATATTATATATTGTTGTTTTTGTTCAGTTGCTAAGTCATGTAAGACTAGTTTTGGGGAAAAAAAGTACTTATGTACATAACATATGTAATATCTATGACATATGTGCATATGTACATGTGAGGAGGTGGGGTAGGGCATAGAGAAAAATCTGAAACACTAAATACTCCAATGATCATCTGTAGGGAATAGGATTGGTGGGCAAGGGGTATTTTTTTCTACCCTCTTTGAAAAAAAGTAAGAATAAGTATTTTCTTTATGATATGAAAAACTTTAAAAATTTTTGAATTTTTGACAAAAATAAACACACTCTCTTGTTTCATACATTCTTGAATTATAGTTTCAGAGTAATAAGTACTTTAAAAGTCCTTCATTTCCTAAATCTATAAATGAAGTAAAACAGTTGCTTCTTACTTCATTCGAGTCTGAATTTTGCAATTTTGTTCAGGGTGTCTTCATTTACTTTTATTCTTTCCTAAATGGGGGTAGGGGGTGGGAGAAGGGCTTCATTCCCACAACTGAGAGCTAAATATATCACCCAAGGAGTTAGACTGCCAGGGTCTGAATTCTATTTATGCTATTTTATAGCTGTGTGACCTTGGGCAAGTTATTTAACTTCTCTGTGTCTCAGTGTCTTATGCTTGAACATAAGAATAATAATAATGTCTATGCCATAACTTTATGCATGATTCACATAATTACTGTGTGTATCATGACGTTGTGATGTCTGCATGTGTGTGTGCATGTTCAGTCACTTCAGTCGTGTCTGACTCTTTACAACCTCATGGACTGTAGCCCACCAGGCTCCTCTGTCCATAGGATTCTCCAGGCAAGAATACTGGAGTGGGTTGACATGCCCTCCTCCTAGGGATCTTCCTGACCCAGGGATTGAACCCACATCTCTGGCATCTCCTGCACTGCAGGTGGATTTTTTTTTTTTACCACTGAGCCACCTGGGAAGCCTTGTGATGTCATGTCATATTAAAAAAGTCTGAAAGCTGTGGGATAACTGACTCTTGGACTTTTTGTACTGAACACATGAACCTTTCTTTTCTGGCATCTGATTTTTGCATTTCATTCCAAATAAGGGCAATATTTACTTCACAGTTTGGCTGGCACATCAGAGTAAGACGATGTTTGCGTGTAATTTTCTTTTTAAAAAAGTGAGCTTCTTCAAAGATTGTTGAGCTCATTCACCTCCTTCAGGAAAGTAAATTTGAGGAGCAGGGTCAGCTGAGGTTGGAGGTATGTATGCAGATCTCTTATTATTTAAGTATGCCAAGAATGCAGTGTCCTGTGCTTCAAAGTTGCATAATAAAGATGTTTGGCACCAAGGTACCAGACTTGACTTTGTAGTGTGGCCTCTCAGGGTCAGCCTATTTTTCTGAGAGCCTGGAAGTGCCATCATTGTGCCAGGTCACAGGAAGAGACATGAAAAGCGGGGGAGGATGGAGTGGAGAGCAGAGGGCCCAGGGCATCCAAGAGGGCAAAACCCTCTATTACCCTCACAGCTTCTCGGCCCTGCCTGCACATTTAACCACCTCAGTTAGGTTCAGTTCAGTCACTCAGTCGTTTCTGATTCTTTGCGACCCCATGAATTGCAGAGCACCAGGCCTCCCTGTCCATCACCA
>SJYT01049710.1:3584-72736 GCA_006410635.1 Cephalophus harveyi
AATTAATACTATAAGAAAATCAAGAAATGTAGGAACATATTATTTAAAACTATGATGGTAGTCATCAGAACAAAAATAATATATTTTAGAAGTGCTTTTTTTTTTTTTTTTTCAGAGAGAGTGATGATGGAGGAAGGAACGTTTTCATTTTACACTTAAAAATATATATGTGCATATATTAATTTCCTAGTTTTAAGAAAAGTTCAACATTTAAAGGGTATTTTCATCAATAAGGCATTGTTAAATAACAGTTCTTCCTCATAATATAGTAGATGAAACAAATGAGAAATATGAATGTATGTAATCAAGATTTTTAATCAAATAACACAAACTAAGTTGTCACATGGTATGGACAGCATGACACAATTTAGGTTAAAATACTTTGGGGTTTCCATATATTCACGTGAAAAATAAAAGTCTAGGAGGCTACAGAGCTGCTCTTATTTCTTCTATTAGTTCTATAGATATATATAAGTTTATAGGGGCTTTCAACTATCACTTTTGGTTTTGTAACACTCTATAATTAAGACATTTTGAAAAATGAGATTCTTTGAAGCCCAGAAAAGGGGAATGAGTTGCCCCAGATCAATCAGGAAGCAAGTGCCAGAATCAAGACTAAAATCCAGTTGGTAGCAGGGTTGCCAAGTCTTAGGGAATTTTACCGCTCCTTTCCAATTTCCATCAGCCCTCCTAAAGTGGAAGTCACTCAGTTATGTTCAACTCTTTGCAACTCCATGAACTACATAGTCCATGGAATTCTCCAAACCAGAACACTGGAGTGGGTAGCCTTTCCCTTCTCCAGGGGATCTTCCCAACCCAGGGATCGAACCAAGGTCTCTGCAATGCAGGCAGATTCTTTACCAGCTGAGCCACAAGGGAAGCCCAAGAATACTGGAGTGGGTAGTCTATCCCTTCTCCAGTGGATCTTCCCAACCCAGGAATCAAACCAAGGTCTCCTGCACTGTAGGCAAATTCTTTACCAACTGAGTTATCAGAGAAGTCCCTAACAGAAAAGTAACACCCCTAATAAAAATGTTAACAACAACAACAATAATAATGACAAACATATGTGTCAAGTTTTATATAAAGTGTGAATAAAAGTATCTTCAAGGGGGAAAAAAATGTCTATCTCTGACGTCTTGCTGGGGGACCAGGATGATAAGGAAAGACTTAATAAAGGAGGTGACAGTGGGGCAAAGCCCTGGACAATAGGCATAGGTTTTAATAGACCAAGATGTGGGCAGAGCTGTGGCCAGAGTTATCCAGGTAGTGCAAGGGCACCAGAAAAAGCACTTGTGTGACAAATGCCATCTTTTCTGTTACTATTTACATTTCTTCTAAAGTAAACCACAGGTACAGTAAAATCAAGGATCACACCACAAGGACAAAGACAAAAGGCGGGTGGTGAAAAGAAAGAAAAGATCATATTTAAAAATATTTTTGACTAAGGAAAGCTCAGCCCTGGCTTTCATAACAGTTGGAAAGGAAGTGAAAAAACTGTCTGGGAGCAGTCAATATCTCAGCTTATCAGAAGAACAAAATGATGCAGAATAGAGCCTGCTGACAGTAATCATTTACTGTGGGAAGCAAGAGAATGCTGTCACTGGCACCCGATGCTCAGGAAAGGCAACACGGAGAAGGCAGGCAGTGAGCTACATAGAGATTTTTGACTGGCATTAAGAGGGACAAAAGCAAAGGAACCATCATAAATACAGAAACAAAGATTGGACGGGATGATGGAGCAGTTATGCCATGAGATGCTTTAGTTTAACAATCTCCCCTTTCCTCGAAATGTTTACCAAATACTCATTTCTGAGCTACATGGCCCTGCTAAATGACGCTTAAGCCAAACTGATCCAAACAGACTCTGATTCTAGGGTACAAAGGTTTGAAACAGAGACACTCAGAGACAGGATACTGGTGGAGTGGTCACACGCAAGGGAGCATTCCGGAGGCTGGGCAGGTCCACAAGCTCTGGCTTGTCTACCAAGAAGTTTTTTTTTTTTTTTTTTTTATCTTACAAAATAATCCAAGATCCAGTCAACAAATAAATTCCCCTTTGACCTAAGCTACTCAGAGTTGGTTTCTATTACATTCCATACCAAGTCTCTTAATTAACATACTACATTGGGGAAATGGTTGTGGGTACACTGGAAGGAGAAAGAAGCCATGTGGTAGGAACCACCTGAGGCTCTGAAGGCAGGATCAAGGTGAACCATTAGTCTAAAGGGCAGAACTGAGCTCTGGTATATGACTAGGTTTTAATGTAATATGGATCCAAGATCACAGAGGCTTTTGGTTTCATTCACTAAGCCTGGAGCATGTATCTTGACTGCAAACAAAAGTATTTTGCATCACTTTTTAACCAAACTTCAAGTGCCACACTTGAGCTGTGTAACTCAGAGATGATCCCAGTCATACTGAACTGCTGGGTAGACCTGCTCAAACCTCCCTTTCCTTTTCTCCCCTTTATTCCCCTTTTCTTTGTTGGTTGAAACATCTAAGTTTCAGAAAGGTTTCTGATTTATAGGACTCTACAGTGTGTCCTTCTATATCACAAATAATTATTTTCTTGATTTATTTTATAAGTCAAGGACATTTGTGAATGAGAATTTTCTCTAGCCAGACATACATATGGAAATGTATACATACCAAAGTCCTATATCTAATAAACTCATTACTGGGCCCATGCTGTGAAAAAAAAAAAGAGAAATAATGGCCATCTCTCCCTCTGATTATGTTTGGTTATCATGAGATCTGTAATTTGTAACAAAGGTTTACTCCAGGGAAGTCAGTGGCCATGAAGCCTGGCTGACCCAGGTCACACGGGAGCCAATCACTGATATGGCATGCAGAAAAGAACAAGCAATTCAAAAGATGATAAAACCTAAGAGTTACCAGAGAATGAAATTGGAGAGTGGGAGGTGACAGCCAAGTTACTATGCTTCCCTTACCAATTTAGTATCCAAATAAGACGAGTCCAAGATATAGCTTCGTCCATGACAAAATTGGGTGATGGGCTTTTGAGCAAATGTAAGGGACCAATAGTGAAGAGCAATCTGTTTCACTATGCAGGTAACAAATGGCTAAATAATTAGGGAGAGGGAGGGCTTCTGCTTAATAACCTAAGGGATTTAGGGCCTTCACCTTCTGAAGATCATGTCACCACCACCTGTGCCCAGTATGAATTACACGCTAGTACTGCATTCTCATTTAAGTTAAAGCATCAATATTGATGAGATGTTCTGACCCGAGAGAAATGTGATATGAAATCAAAGGAATTTATTTCCCAATAGCTTAAAAAAATAAAATAAAATAAGACAATAAATCAGGGTGGGATGCTCACTTGAGATGGATTTTGGTTTCTTCCTGATAAAATTACCTTCTTGATGTTGGCACCCAGGGCGTACCAGGCTAACAGTGGTATACCCAAATGAACATGCCAAGACCAGGCAGTTGCCAACAAAGGTGAAGAGGCCAAGACCAAGACTCCAGTTAGCTAGGAGATGTATGGCTTAAAGGAGCCCCACTGATCTGATAAATAGAAGGTAATGATAACAAGGGCATTTCCAAAACTATATATCTCTAGTACCTAAGCTTCAGCCTATAGTTATGATTACCAGCCCTGTTTATTCAAAGAAACATTTAAATTATAAAGATATTCAAGTATACTTACTACATATAATATATAAAGGAAAATAGAGAATATTAAGTATATTCTAAAAAATTCATTATTCAAAATAAATTAAGAGATGGTTGAGATGAGGTGGTTGGGTAGCATCACCAATTCAATGGACATGAGTTTGAGCAAAAACTCAGAAACAATAGAAGACAGAGGAGCTTGGCATGAGACAGTCCATGGGGTACCAAAGAGTTGGATGTGATCTATTGACTGAACAATGATGACAATTTTCAAACACACATTCTTCGCATTGAATAAAGATTATTAATGTAAACTATAACCATGAAAATATGTTTATTATATTGAACTGGACATTGCTCTAGTTATTCAAATGTGATCCTACTGGCAATGTACAATATACATTTTTCTACTGGACAATCCTGAGTCTGAGTACCTAAGGTTACTGTTACAGTGGAAATAGCAGCAATCCGAAGTAATGAGGTTTCCAAGTGGAGTCATTACAATACGTGGAGTGCTCCATACTATTGCAGACCAAGTGTAACTTATAAAAAATGAATTATTTATATTACATATGTATTTTTTATCATCAAAAAAGTGTTATATTGATAAATGAATTCTAGAAAATGCAAAAAATGGCATGGGGCATTTACAACATGCATTAATAGTAGATCTATGATTTTATTTAATCCCCACAGGAGCCCTATGAAGCTGCTACTTCTAGCAGCCCCATTTTACAGATGCAGAAACTGAGGCATACAGAATATGTCCAAAAGACACATTGTTTCTGCCAAAATTCATGCCCAATTTGATTCCAACATTTTATACTGCTGAATATGATTACAGTATCTCCAGGAAGGGTAAGACATCTAAATTTCAATTATTCTGATAATTAAATGCTTTCATGGAGAAAATAACATTCAGCATATGTCTTGGTAGTTATAGGTGTCAAATACCCAGATTACACACCCAATCACTAAATGGATTAATAGGCCAAATGCTAAAATGACTTCCTTATTAGGCTGGAAGGTGATAGAGTTGTAAACTCACTTGGCTCCTGATCTGAATTCAGGCTGCCTCTGCGTTGTGTCAGTTGTGTTGTATGACTTTGCACTGAGTCCGCAGAGGAACTGCAGTGAAAAATTAGCTGTTCAGTATAACAAATTGCCAGCTGCTGGACTCCGGCAGGTAACAGCATTTCAGAGTGTGTATGAACCTTGGAAGGAAATATCTCGAGCCCCAGATCTCGAACTTTATGTGTTACAAGCACAGCGCTAAAATCTCAAGTTTCATTTCTTGTGATTAAAAAATACACAACCTTAAAATGCTTTTTAAAGAAAAAAAAGCTACAGTAGCAGTTTTTATTTTCTAGCTACACGTTACCTATTTTCTTCACAGGGATAAATTGAAGTGGGTTACAATGTTTGCTTTGAAAAATTTTAGTAGCCTCTCCCTCCTAAAAAAATCCAGGTATTCTAGAATCTGGATGATTATTCCCTTGGATGGGTAGCTGCTACGGATAAACGCGACCTCAGAACTTCACTTTGTTTTCGTGAGCAAAGAGAACATATCCTTTCCTGCCTTCACTCTTGTTCATCATCAAAATTCCTCCTGCCAACTGGCCGAACGCAAAGTTCCAGAGGATTCATTCTCTTGACATTAGGTTTGAGTCTTGATTTAAATAGTTCACAGAAAGTGAGGGTATCTCTTTGGATAATTGTGAAGTACAAGGGCATTGAGTCACTGAGAAAGTGTTTGGGAGTAAAGCGTTTTATAAAACTGAAAAATAACCACAAGAAACTGAGGCTAGGGCCAATAACATAAAAACTGATGATTTAACAATTTTGCCCAGACGGTTCCTGACCACATAATCAA
The DNA here is from genome assembly GCA_006410635.1 of Cephalophus harveyi. Taxonomy (NCBI): domain Eukaryota; kingdom Metazoa; phylum Chordata; class Mammalia; order Artiodactyla; family Bovidae; genus Cephalophus; species Cephalophus harveyi. Next base: position 9,100 of record SJYT01049710.1, read on the forward strand.
ATCACGTCCTCTAACCAATGTAATATACGCAGGAAAAGTCTGGGTACAAAACAAACTGGGCTCTTTGGATTTTGAAAAGATTTCACAAGATTTAAAATCTTCTTGTCTCGTCCAAAAGTTGCCCTTCTTTCCAGCTTGAAACTTCTCCAGAGACAATATTTTATTGGAAAGAAATTTTGGCCAAATCAGTATATATAAACTAATTTCTCTATGTCTGGAAACTAAACTTCCATTCAGGTCTAAGTGTCTGCTTTCAGTAGTTCACAAAGGCTGCCTCTTCTGCATGGTTTTGCTAATAAAGCTCAGTCTGAGTCATTTGTTCCACCATCAATTTGTTGTTCTTGTTCAGTCTCTAAGTCAGGTCCAACTCTTTGTGACTCATGGACTGCAGCCAGTCAGGATCCTCTGTCCTCCAGTATTTCCCAGAGTTTGCTAAAATTCATGGCTATTGAGTCCCTGATGCTATTTAACCATCTCATCCTCTGCCTCCCACTTCTCCTTTTGCCTTCAATCTTTCCTAGCATCGAGGTCTTTTCCAGTAAGGCAGCTCTTCACATCAGGTGGCCAAAGTATTGGAGTTTCAGCTTCAGCAACAATCCTTCCAACGAATATTCAACGTTGATTTCCTTTAGGATTGACTGGTCTGATCTCTCCATGAAATCCAAGGGACCCCCAAGAGTCTTCTCTAGCACCTACTGATCAGTATTTCAATACTTCTTTTCCTAAATCAAAGCTGCTCCTGGGCTTCCTTGTGCTTACATTCTAGTCCTCACCTGATTGCTCTGCAGTCAAGCTCTGAAAGCCTGGTTTGTAGACCCACGTCTTTGGGCAAATCATGTTACTGATCTGGCCTCAACTTCCTCATCTAAAGAAGGAAGAAACCATCTACTTGCTTCATAGTGTTGCTCTGAGGATCAACTGAAATCATGAACAACATGTGAAAATTAAAAGTGCAATAAAAACACAAGATAATATCACTGTTGCTATTATTCAACATTCCACACTTTAATTCACGAAAAAGTGCCCACAATGGACCATTATACAGTATGAGTTTGGTTCTGTTTTTTTTTTTTTTTTCTTTTTTTTTTAATTTTCTCAACGTTCTAGAAAAAATAATCCTGAAAAAAAAAATTGGTTCTATAAAACTCTTCATTTAAAGTCATATTTGAGAATCATGGTACAATACGATTAAAAGCTTTACCTAAAGCAACATCAAAATACAGCTTCTCTTTCCTCTTTAAAAAAATGTTTTATGTGTGTGTGTGCTGTTGTGGTTGTTGTATATGTGTTGATGTACTTTGAAAACTAGTTTTCCTTATCATTTAATTAAGATAAGGTCACAGGAAGCCTACTGCCCTTACCTACTGCCCTTACCGTTCATTGCACTATATCTGCTTTGGCAACTGTTTCTTAAGATAGGATGTTCTATGAACTCGAAACTTATTTCCCCTTCAGATAAGTGATCTTGTCCTTTTTATATTAAAACTTAGTCTCATTTCTGCTGAGAGCAGTTGCCCCAGGCAGTCAAATACGTTCCATGTGAACTTGCCTTCAAACTGAGTCACCTGTGGCAATGTGCCTTGATGGAGTCCATTAATAATTTTAAGTGCTTGTAGGGTAAATTTAAATGCATTCCTTTCCATCCTCCTCTTTTTCTTCATTCTCCCACCAACTATACTTTCCCCTGTTCTTTCTCTTGATACATAACATGCAAAACTGTCTCAAAAAAACCTTGCTATGAAATCAACATTTTAAAAATGTACTTCTCTATATTCATATGATACACTGATTCCATTGATACTTCAGTCTAACATGTCTCACAAATTTGGCAACACTATCTAATCTGTTCTCACCTTGTGTCTACTGCAACTAATTACATTTGAAAATTTTCATTTTCATAGTGCAATACTTACATCTTCAACTCTTTCTTTTTTTAACCATTTATCATTTATTTATTATTATTATTATTTTACTTTACAACTCTTTCTTGAGAAATCTGGTTATCATAGAACATCTATTTAAGGGGAAGCAACTAAGTTCAGAACACTATTTTCAGTGACTGCAAAACTGCAGCATGCAAGGCGATTTTTCACAAAAGTTAGGTGTAAAGACAGATAATGTTCAGATTTCATAAGAGAATATTTTATTTTGAAAAACAAATCTTCACCAGACCCAATACATAAGTTTACAGAAAACAAGTAAGATGTTATTACACTTATATAGTGCTTTGAATAATCAAAAAGTAGCCCAATGATTGCCTTAGAAATAGTCAATAGGGTTGTAACACTGACAAAATGGCAGCTTTTGTGTAATTCAATCAGAAATTAGATTACGACTGAGATTTCATTTAAGGTGATTTTCATACATTTAGAATTTTACCAAGCAAAATAGGAAAAAAAGTACCTTTGAAAGACGCCTTTAAGGATAACTATGAAACTTGAGAGTGTAAATATAACTGTCCTAGATCAGACTTTAAAAGGTAGCCATCTGACACCAAAAACAAAGGCAACAAAAACAAAACCAAAAATAAAAAAACTGAGACTACATTAAGCTAAAAAGCTATTTCACAGCAAAGAAAATCACACACAAAATGAAAAGGGAACCTACCAAATAAGAGATGATATTTGCAAATCGTGTATCAGATAAGGGGTTAATAGTCAAAATATACAAAGAGTTCAAACAACTTAATAGTAACACAACAAATCATTAAAAAATAGGCAGAGGATTTGAACAGCTATTTTTTTTTCCGAAGAAGGTGGAAACAGACAGAGATGGTCAACTAACACGTGAAAAGGACTCAATACGAAAAATGATCAGAGAAATACAAATCAAAGCCACAAAAAGATACTTCACACTCATCAGAATGACCATTTTCAAAAAGACAAGAAATAACAAGTGTAGGTGAGAATAAACATACATACATACATACATATACATACACACATATTCTGGAATATTTTTCAGCCATGAAAAAGAAAGAAATCTTACCATTTGAGACAAGAAAGTTCATTGAGGGCATTATGCTAAGTGAAATCAGACAGAAAATGTTAAAGACTTTATGATCTCACTTTTATGTGAAATCTTAAAAAAAAACAAAACAAGCTCATACATACAGAGAACACAGAGGTGGTTACCACAGGCAGAGGACTGGGGGAGGACAAAATGGGTTAAGGGGGTCAAAAGGCACAAACTTCCAGTTATAAAATAAATAAGGAGATGCAATGTACAGCACGGTGACTACAGTTAATAACAATGTGTTGCAAATTTGATAGTTTTGTGGTGTTGAAGAAGACTCTTGGACTGTTGGAGAGTCCCTTGGACTGCAAGGAGATCCAACCAGTCCATTCTGAAGGAGATCAGCCCTGGGATTTCTTTGGAAGGAAAGATGCTAAAGCTGAAACTCCAGTACTCTGGCCACCTCATGCGAAGAGCTGACTCATTGGAAAAGACTCTGATGCTGAGAGAGATTGGGGGCAGGAGGAGAAGGGGACGACCGAGGATGAGATGGCTGGATGGCATCACCGACTTGGTGGACGTGAGTTTGGGTGAATTCCCGGAGTTGGTGATGGACAGGGAGGCCTGGCGTGCTGCGATTCATGGGGTCACAAAGAGTCGGACACGACTGAGCAACTGAACTGAACTGAAGAGAGAAAATCTTAAAAGTTCTCATCATAAAGAAAAATTCTGTAAGGATGCACAGTGACAGACGTTAATTAGACTTCTAGTGGTGACACTTTTGCAATATACACAAACACTGAATTGCTGGGGGAGCCTGGTGGGCTGCCGTCTATGGGGTCGCACAGAGTCGGACACGACTGAAGTGGCTTAGCAGCAGCAGCATGTACCTCAGACTCCTATAGTGTTGTATGCCAATTATACCTTGACAAAACCAAAAAGATGTTCAATAACAGTTATTAGCTGTAAGAGACCACGAAACTAAAATGAAAACCTGAATTCCAACTACTTTAAGGTCTGCTAAAAATTACATACGACCTACATGTAGTCTGGAAACTCATTTCAGGTGTGATTTTTTTTTTTTTTTTTTTGGCTGTGCTGACTCTGTTGCCACACGGACTTTTTTCTAGTTGCAGAGAGCAGGGGCTCTTCTCTAGTTGCAGTGCACAGGCTTCTTATTGCAGTGGCTTCTCCTGTGGCAGAGTCCCGGCTCTAGAGAATGTGGCCTCAGTAGTTGTGGTTCACAGGCTCTAGAGCACAGGCTCAATTGTGGCAGACGGGCTTAGCTGTTCTACTGCATGTGGGATCTTCCCAGACCAGGGATCAAACCCACGTCTCCTGCAGTGGCAGGCAGATTCTTTACCACTGAGCCCCTACGGATGCAATTTCTTAATTCAAAGAAAATCAATAGGTAGATTTGAGTTGGGAGTAGGTAGTCTGTTTGAGTTGGAGATGAGGATTATGTTGCTGGATTTGGAGTTTGGAGATGAGGGAAAGGAACTTGACAGAGGAACAATTTTTATCTCATGACGTAAAGTAACCTGCTGCTGCTGCTGCTGCTAAGTCACTTCAGTCATGTCCTGACTTCAAATAGTAGTGTCTTCCTTGAGATATTTGTATGTAAGTTGTAGACATAAGACACCAGTTCGATCCACAGGTCAGGAAAATTTCCTGGAGAAAGAAATGGCAACTCACTCCAGTACTTTTGCCTGGGAAATTCCATGGACAGAGGAGCCTGGCGGGCTACAGTCCATGAGGTCACGAATCAGATACAACTCAGGAACTAAACAACAAGACATAAGACACCTGGCACAGAATGTTATCATTTTGTGACTGGAGCTCATCTCAAGTGCAAAAATAGCCAGCCTGCATCCCTAATAGGGCCCTTGAAAGTGTGCTATTTCAATTGATTCTGAATGGCTCATCCTGATTCATTCTCTGCTTGCACTTCCCTACCCTACTCTACATATCATATATAAAAATAACAAAAGATAACACACAGTGTTTGCTAAGTGCCATGGACAATTCCAAGTATACTATTAATATATCAGGTAGGAACTATGGTTATATCCATTTTTCAGATAAAGAAGCTTAAGTATAGCGTGATCAGTAACTTGCCCAAGGTCACACATTCAGTGTTATGAACAAACAATACGTATAATTATGTTGACTCCAAAATATAATGAAATAAATTTGCTCTCTGTTAAAGATTGCTTTTTAATTCCATTCCAAATAGCACGTTGTATTATTTTAGATTCATTCCCTTTAATTAAAGCAGCTTCCCTTTCACATTCATTCATAGTAAGATTTTATTACCTACATTAAACCCATCACCAGGTGCAAAGCACCCAGTTTTAATGAGGCCTTGGTTACTGTAAGGAATGTAGCGTACAAGGTAGAGCCACCTTTTCATAAATATTTCTTTCACAGAAGAAACAAAGGCATATTTCGAAAAAGAGTATTTGTGGATTTCAGTATAGACTATGTCTGACATAGGTATATTTATACACAACTTATAAACCATATTTAAGTATGCACTAGCAGAACAAAGCCTATTAATCCACAGTAGATAAACATGCACAGTTCTATTACAATACATGGAAGTCATCAAGTAGACAATTTTTTTTTCATTAAACACTGAATCATTGTGTCCTGCCAGCAGCATGAAATAAATTAATGTTTAATATTTAATACTGTATGATGGTACACTGAAACAAATGTGTATTTTAAATTTTATGTTATTTGACACTTCAATTTTAACTCAAAAGTATTTCTGAAAGAGTTGAAAATATGGGCCTGAAAGTAATAGTTTAAATTTAATAAGTGTACCTTGTTTTTGAATGCCACCTTATTGTCATAGCATTTTATCCTTTAGTAGTGATTCAAATCCAATTTCAGAAAAGATGAGGCATTACTAGCATTAAAGACATGACAATCTTCAAATAAAAGACATTCAAAAAAGCAAAAAACATACAAAGGTCATCAAATGACCTATGGTATTTAAACAATTATGTATGAAATGATCAGTTTAGAGATTAGCTTTTTTTTAATGGTTAAATCTAAAGATAGATAAACACAAAACACATTATTAAAATATGACTTGACCTTAACAAGTGAAAACACTGCACTTCACACCAGCAATTTTTCTTAAAATAGCAATAAAGACTAAAACAAGTCAGTTTACTGTGGTCTAGCAGGAAAAACACATTATTTTCTCTTCCTGTTAAGAAAGACAGGGAAAAGTTCTTTAAAATGAGTGGCATTTCATGCAGACAGGCACAAACCATAGCCTGTCACATGTACATCCAATCACATGGAAAAAACACAATAAATCTTTTTATACAAACCACAAAATATGTAGAAGTGAGGGGAATAAAGCTGTTGAAATTTCAATACCTATACATCTCCTCTGTATCCAAATTTTTATCCAATAATATAATTCTGCTGCTTCTGCTCATTTCTCACATTCTCCTGTTATTACAGAGGACATTTAAATATAAAAATATTTCATGGGTTTAAGAAAATTTAAACCTGTGAACAGGAGAAGAGTAATTATGAGTGCAGGAGCAGGGAAGTGTGTAGGTTTGTTTGTGGATGTGTATTTTCTTCTTAAAGTCCAAAATCTCTTTGGATTATTAGTGAAACTCAGACCGAATTTTAAAGCTAATACATGGGAATGACAGCTAAAGTCCAACTTCATAATGTATAAGAATCCTCTGTTCTAAGCCATGACACATCTTGAGAATAGGGAATTTTTTTTTTGTTTTACTTTTCACTATTTTACCAATAATTACTAACTATCTGATATGTGCCAGACATACTTCTGGGCATGTCCCATATAAGACATACTCCTATAATTTACCTCATTTAATCTTTTAAAAAATTTTAATATTTCATATAATTTTTAAATGTAACTTTTCATTTATGGTCATTACAAAATATTGGCTATATCCCCCACATTATACAATATATCCTTGGGCCAATTTTACACCCAATAGTTTGTACTTCCCGCTCCACTATCCTTATATTGCTCCTTCACTGGTAACAACTAATTGGCTGTTTACTTGTGAATTTGCTTCTGTTTGTTATATTCACTAGTTTGTTGTACTGTTTAGATTCCAAATACGTGACATCATACAGCAGTTGTCTTCCTCTGTTCGACTTATATCACTTAGCATTATACCCTCCAAGTCCATCCAGGTTACTGCAAATGGCAAAAAAAAATATTATGGCTGAGTAATATTCTATTGTATTGTAAACCACATCTTTATCCATTCATCTGTGGATAGACACTTAGGTTGCTTCTATATCTTGGAAATTGTAAGTAATTCTACTTTGAACTTTGGGGTGCATATATCTTTTTCAATTAGTGTTTTTTTCAAATATATACCCAGGAGTATAGTTGCTGGGTCATATGGTAGTTCTATTTTTAGATTTTTGAGGAACCTCCATACTGTTTTCCACAGAGGCTGTACCAATGTCCATCACACTGATAGTGTACAAGGGTTCCCTTTTCTCCACATTCTTGCCGACATTTACTATTTGGTTTTTTTCTTTTCTTTTCCACTATAGCCATTTTGACAGCTGTGAAGGGATATCTCATTGTGATCTTGATTTGTATTTCCCTGGTGATCTGGTGATTAGCAATGCTGACCCTCTATTCACGCGCTTGGTTGGCCATTTGCATTCTCTCTTTGGAAAAACATCTATTCAGTTCTTCTACTCCTTTTTTAATCAAATTGTTTTGCTTTTTTGATGTTGAGTTGTATAAATTGTTTATATATGTTGGATATTAATCCCTACTCAGTTATATCATTTACAAATATCTTCTCCCATTCAGCAATATTTTCATTTTGTTGAATAACTCATTTAATCTTGACATAGTCCCTCCAATGGTGATTTTATTATCCTGTATTTCTGACGAAGAAACAAAGAGTATTAACTAATTTGCCCATTTTAGATAGACCACAATTTCAACTCCGGCCCTCATTTCAGTAAATAATTTAATCATTTATTAAAAATAATAATAATTTCTTAGGATTTTCTGTATGTACCAGGCCCTCTGCTTAGCTCAGTCACCACCCTACAAGCCCATTTCCCTTTCACTTCTACACAGCCCCAGTCCCTGACATCCAGCATGCTACCCAGCCCATACTAGGCTCTTTGTGAAGGTTCACTGAATTATTTGATTAAGTAAGTTACTTGTCTCTACAAAATAAACATACATAGATATCTGGACCCAGGGTGATATTATCTTAAAACATCTTGCCATTCAACCTCAAAATACATATTTTAAAAACAATATTTAAAAAGAGTAATTATTTCACTGATTATATGCATCCAGGAAACCCATATCAGATTGCAAATACCTGCCTTTCAAACTTACACAGAGAGAGGATGTGTGGTGCAGGGTGACACATGCTACATGGTGCACACTCCTTCAACCCAGGGAACAAATAAACCATCTCACAGCCATCTGACTATTTCAAGTGTGTGATTTGCATACCCAGTTCCGTTACCAGCATCACATGGGCATAGTCTTCTTTTTCAAACTACCAGTCGAAATAACTGCCTATAACATAGTAGTAAAAATGGGAAAAATTACTGATTTCTTTCTGAGTTTCTCTATACTCCCTCAACAAATATTGCCTTTTTATTCTAAAAAGAAAACACCAATTCCTTTCTAAGGCGTGATCAAACCCAAAGATTTGTGATAAATCTGAGTATTTAAATCTGAACATTTAAAAAAATGTGTCTCAGACAAAAATTATACTAGCCATTTATTCATGTCTTAAATGAAAAGTATAAGATTGTAACTGGCTTAGACAATTATATTCCTCCTTGATAGATAGTACATAATTAATTTTTTAATCTCCAAATTACTAATTACTTTGATGTAAGAAGTCTTTATAACCAACAGACAGATATATCAATTTTTTTTTTGTTTTACTTTTCACTATTTTACCAATAATTACTAACTATCTGATATGTGCCAGACATACTTCTGGGCATGTCCCATATAAGACATACTCCTATAATTTACCTCATTTAATCTTTTAAAAAATTTTAATATTTCATATAATTTTTAAATGTAACTTTTCATTTATGGTCATTACAAAATATTGGCTATATCCCCCACATTATACAATATATCCTTGGGCCAATTTTACACCCAATAGTTTGTACTTCCCGCTCCACTATCCTTATATTGCTCCTTCACTGGTAACAACTAATTGGCTGTTTACTTGTGAATTTGCTTCTGTTTGTTATATTCACTAGTTTGTTGTACTGTTTAGATTCCAAATACGTGACATCATACAGCAGTTGTCTTCCTCTGTTCGACTTATATCACTTAGCATTATACCCTCCAAGTCCATCCAGGTTACTGCAAATGGCAAAAAAAAATATTATGGCTGAGTAATATTCTATTGTATTGTAAACCACATCTTTATCCATTCATCTGTGGATAGACACTTAGGTTGCTTCTATATCTTGGAAATTGTAAGTAATTCTACTTTGAACTTTGGGGTGCATATATCTTTTTCAATTAGTGTTTTTTTCAAATATATACCCAGGAGTATAGTTGCTGGGTCATATGGTAGTTCTATTTTTAGATTTTTGAGGAACCTCCATACTGTTTTCCACAGAGGCTGTACCAATGTCCATCACACTGATAGTGTACAAGGGTTCCCTTTTCTCCACATTCTTGCCGACATTTACTATTTGGTTTTTTTCTTTTCTTTTCCACTATAGCCATTTTGACAGCTGTGAAGCGATATCTCATTGTGATCTTGATTTGTATTTCCCTGGTGATCTGGTGATTAGCAATGCTGACCCTCTATTCACGCGCTTGGTTGGCCATTTGCATTCTCTCTTTGGAAAAACATCTATTCAGTTCTTCTACTCCTTTTTTAATCAAATTGTTTTGCTTTTTTGATGTTGAGTTGTATAAATTGTTTATATATGTTGGATATTAATCCCTACTCAGTTATATCATTTACAAATATCTTCTCCCATTCAGCAATATTTCCATTTTGTTGAATAACTCATTTAATCTTGACATAGTCCCTCCAATGGTGATTTTATTATCCTGTATTTCTGACGAAGAAACAAAGAGTATTAACTAATTTGCCCATTTTAGATAGACCACAATTTCAACTCCGGCCCTCATTTCAGTAAATAATTTAATCATTTATTAAAAATAATAATAATTTCTTAGGATTTTCTGTATGTACCAGGCCCTCTGCTTAGCTCAGTCACCACCCTACAAGCCCATTTCCCTTTCACTTCTACACAGCCCCAGTCCCTGACATCCAGCATGCTACCCAGCCCATACTAGGCTCTTTGTGAAGGTTCACTGAATTATTTGATTAAGTAAGTTACTTGTCTCTACAAAATAAACATACATAGATATCTGGACCCAGGGTGATATTATCTTAAAACATCTTGCCATTCAACCTCAAAATACATATTTTAAAAACAATATTTAAAAAGAGTAATTATTTCACTGATTATATGCATCCAGGAAACCCATATCAGATTGCAAATACCTGCCTTTCAAACTTACACAGAGAGAGGATGTGTGGTGCAGGGTGACACATGCTACATGGTGCACACTCCTTCAACCCAGGGAACAAATAAACCATCTCACAGCCATCTGACTATTTCAAGTGTGTGATTTGCATACCCAGTTCCGTTACCAGCATCACATGGGCATAGTCTTCTTTTTCAAACTACCAGTCGAAATAACTGCCTATAACATAGTAGTAAAAATGGGAAAAATTACTGATTTATTTCTGAATTTCTCTATACTCCCTCAACAAATATTGCCTTTTTATTCTAAAAAGAAAACACCAATTCCTTTCTAAGGCGTGATCAAACCCAAAGATTTGTGATAAATCTGAGTATTTAAATCTGAACATTTAAAAAAATGTGTCTCAGACAAAAATTATACTAGCCATTTATTCATGTCTTAAATGAAAAGTATAAGATTGTAACTGGCTTAGACAATTATATTCCTCCTTGATAGATAGTACATAATTAATTTTTTAATCTCCAAATTACTAATTACTTTGATGTAAGAAGTCTTTATAACCAACAGACAGATATATCAAGCTTTCAATTTCTAAGTCATAGCCAAACCATCATTAGGAACATAAATAAATGCTTTATTTTTTAACTTTATAACCTACATACAGGTGATGAAGAAACTCAGGTTTACAACACAATCCTCTGAGGGAGAGACAATCAGATGGAAACTGTTCCTGTTAGAAGTAAAACTCGTCGTATCTTAACTAATTGCTCTTGTTTTATTCTATCACTTGGATATTCACCTCCTTTTGAATTGGCATATAGTTATTCTGGAGACAATAATTCAATACAATCATCTTTCCCAGGGCCCATTTTAAGTATCTTTTTGAACAAGCAGTAGAAGACAGCCACAAAGTATAAGCTTTCATGGGGCTAAAAACTAACATCATTGCCTATTAAAAATAAATAAATAAATAACTGCCCAAATTTGGCACAGGGACACTAAATAAGCAGCATGGATAGGTCTTGACAGCCTGGGAAATATTGAGTGAGTACAGTCAAACAGTAAGCATTCATCTCAGTCACCAGCATGAAGATGAGCGAAACAGACAACAGCTCTGCGAGAAGCTGAGAGAGCAGGCAGGCAGGAAAAATCATTCAACAGGATAATCCTTGAAGACTGGCAGTTGTTCTGAGCTAGTTCAGAAAGAAGATGAAGCAATTAAAAAAAGAAATCAAACACCTCCTCTCCAGTATATCTTTCACATTGCTACCAGGTGTGAAGCACAATTCCCATCATGTTCTTCTCCGACACAAGAAGGTAGCAGCCTAATCTCTGACAATGATTTTCAGACCTTGCTTCCTGAAGTGTCAGTGTGATAGTAATGGGGAAGAGGGAGCACCCAGGGAGGGTGGAAATCCAGTGTCTCTATCAAAAAGAGTTCAGAAAGGCTGACAAACTTGCCCAAGTAACTCCATTTCCTCTTTTGAATACACTAGGATTTTCTTGTAAAAATGTGAGAAGAAAACTCTGCTGGTAAATAACAATTGAAAATGGTTGTCTTGTTACAGTGGGTTCCATCTTCTCTGGCTGGTTGCTGGGGACATCCATAACGAGATGCTACCCCACCTTTCAACTCCACTTTATCACAACTTTCTTAACACTCTAGTCACTCCAGGCAACATGACTGGGCTCTACAAGTTCTATGCACATTACCTCTTTAGTCATTAACCCCATTGTCAAGAATGTCTTTTTGCTTGCCTTCAAATGCCTTGTTCAATTCAATAAATTCTAGACAATTTCTGTGGACAAAATGATTTCTTAGACATGTCCCTACTTTTAAGTAACTTTTGATTTAATGAATAAGAAAACAGACAAAACAATTGACACAATATAAATCTAAATAAAACTGATGCTACAAAGAAGCCCAAACTCCTACAACTTCTGAGGGAAAATGGGAGAAAGCAATTTTTTTCTAGTATAATCAGAAAAGGTAAGGATATTTGCACTGGATCTTGATGGATGTGGATATGGAAAATATAGTGAAAAATACAATTCCTACATCATAAACATATAGCACACAAGCATGTCAAAGCAATACCCCACCTTTCAACTCCACTTTATCACAACTTTCTTAACACTCTAGTCACTCCAGGCAACATGACTGGGCTCTACAAGTTCTATGCACATTACCTCTTTAGTCATTAACCCCATTGTCAAGAATGTCTTTTTGCTTGCCTTCAAATGCCTTGTTCAATTCAATAAATTCTAGACAATTTCTGTGGACAAAATGATTTCTTAGACATGTCCCTACTTTTAAGTAACTTTTGATTTAATGAATAAGAAAACAGACAAAACAATTGACACAATATAAATCTAAATAAAACTGATGCTACAAAGAAGCCCAAACTCCTACAACTTCTGAGGGAAAATGGGAGAAAGCAATTTTTTTCTAGTATAATCAGAAAAGGTAAGGATATTTGCACTGGATCTTGATGGATGTGGATATGGAAAATATAGTGAAAAATACAATTCCTACATCATAAACATATAGCACACAAGCATGTCAAAGCACGGGCTTCCCAGGTGGCTCAGTAGTAAAGAATCCATCTGCCAATTCAGGAGATGCAGGTTCAATCCCTGGGTCGAGAAGATCCCCTGGAGAAGGAAGCAGCAACCCACTCCAGTATTCTTGCCTGAAAAATCTAATGGACCGAGGAGCCTGGCAGACTACAGTCCACGGGGTTGCAAGAGTCCGACACGACTTTATGACTAAACAACAACAACAATATGTCAAAGTATCTAGTATATTCTGGGGATGTATATAACTGGAGTGCACTGTATGTTGTACACTGATCTGGAAAGAAACCATGGAATAAGTTCATTAAAGGCCTAGAATGCTTCAATAAAAATAATCTCTAATTTGACACAGTATTTTATTGTTCAGAAAATAGTAATTGAAAGAACAAAATATAATAATTTTAAGAACAAAAATAATTTATGCTTTCATATAAATTATTTCCATCAATCATCAGAGCAATCCGACCAAGTTAGAAAGGAAAAAAATGATCAACTCTATTTTGCAGATGAAGAAATTGAGTTCAGTGAGAACATTGCTATTTACTAAACATTCACTATGCAACAAGCCCTTTGCAAGGTAAATAGCAAACAAAATGACGCTCTGAGATAAAGAATGATTATCACTCCAGTCTTACAATTAGGACAACAGGTTCAGAAAGGCTGACAAACTTGCCCAGGGAAATGTGACAGGCTGAGGACTGGACAGGACCACGCTCTGCCGTCTTGGGAGGCAGATTTCAGAGACTGTTGAGGAGGGCAGTAATGAGATTCGACTGTTATTAAAAGGACTCTCAGAGTGCTTGAAAAGATAAATTAGTGAAAAAAGAAAAAGATTGTTATCAAAGTAGCCCAGATGAGAAGTCTGGGCCTGAAATATCACTGAAGCAGTTAGGATGGGGCAGCTGATGAATGGAAACGTTAGTCAGTCACATAGTAGAAGTGAAGCCAGACGGTTTGACTGACCCCAGTCAGATACACCATGGTTACCCAGGTCCCATGACCTCCTCTTAAGGAGTTGAGTTGATTTCTCTTTGTCTAGATGCTCATCCCCATTCTTGTGAATACCACATAGGTAAGCATTTGTAACATTTTATCAAATCTAAAATGCCTGTGATTTTAAGATGCATTTTAAATTATGTAAGAAAGAAACACGCTGTCAATTAATCTACAACATGCCATGGAGTTTAAAAAGCACATTGATTTCAGATAAAACAAAATGTGAAATGAGATCTGCATCTTAGAATTGATGAAATATGGTAACTTTTCTATATTTGTTCAATACAACTTTCTTCTCATACTTCAACAAGACCATGTCTTTCAAAGAATAGTTTTTTTAATGCAATGCAGTGCTTTATAACCATTCTGTGGGGACTGCATGCACTGTCTTCATAAACACAGAACACACAGTCTGGACCAAATCCTTCTTAGCCCAAAACGTTTAAGACCTTCTTAAATTCCTGAGATCTGAGACCTAACTGGCTATTTCTCTTTACTTGTCAGAGACTCTAATGTAACAGAAGTGAAGTGAAGTGAAGTCGCTCAGTCGTGTCCGACTCTTTGCGACCCTATGGACTGTAGTCTACCAGGCTCCTCCCTCCGTGGGATTCTCCAGGCAAGAGTACTGGAGTGGGTTGCCATTTCCTTCTCCAGGGGACCTTCCTGACCCAGGGATCGAACCCAGGTCTCCAGCATTCCAGGCAGATGCTTTAACCTCTGAGCCACCAAGGAAGCCCTCTAACGTAACAGAGAATGTGAAAGTAAGCACTTATAAGGATGATGATATTCACGGGGATGATGAGCCCAAAAATGCTAACTGCTATTTATTCAGTGCTTACTGTGTTCCAAACACTCTGCATAGACTTTCTTGCTTAATTCTTGCAATTCTATGATACAGATAGTACCAGTAATCTTACTACTAGAAGAATATCAGTTTCCAATTGGTAATTTTGAAGAAATAAAAACCTAAAGGAGAGTGATTTTTAAATCAAAGGTGCAAAAATAATCCTGCCAGCTTTTGTTTATCCTGATTTTGTGAAACATTAACTCAACTCCAGTTAATCGTGCTTGCATGGCTCTTTATTGACAATGGATCAGACGGATGTTATTGGTCAGCATATATTTCTTTCTTCCTTTTTAAAAAAAATTTTAAAAGAATAAACCCTCATTTCACAAATATGAGCCAGCAGAAAGAGACAAGATGACTCTAGAGAGCCTGCAATCCTCATTTTTAAAGAGCACATCTTTCAAGGGTGATAGTTCTTGGTATATTCACATGTTCAGCAGGTCTCAGTATAAACATGAAACAACAACGAAAAGTCAGCAAATCAGCAGGAGGAATAAACATGTCAGACACAGTATAGCATTCAGTGACCACCACATATCTTAATAAATCAGCTCACCGTCCAGCTTGTATAAGCCTTCTCCTGTGGGGGCATCTTGATAAATCAAAGAAGCAACAGAAAATACTCCCGCAGTGCTTGCTTTTTTAAGTAGGATTATGTGAAAGTACCTCAGAATCACTTCCAGCCCCTCACATTGACAATCTTCCAGTTAATGAGAAAATGGGTTTTCTTCTCCCAAAGTATTGGGTTTGAGAATCTTCTGCTCTGCATTAACTAATTCTTCACAAATGCTTTTAATACTTAAGGTCCAGATATTTGCTATTTATAAAAACACAGCTGCAACTGATTCACCTCCTTATGCTTGTTCCTCAAGACACCACTAACTTCTCAGCTCTCTTGCATTCTGAAAACCTATTTCAAAAGAGAATCATGCAAACTCCCCAAACAACTGTTCCATGTTAGTCATCCTTAACACTCATCTAATAAACATTTATTTTTTGCTCACCAGTATCAAAGCTTATGATTCCTAAAAAGTGTGGCAATTTTTAAAGGACAGGGAGAGAACTCTACTGGAAATGCCATGCCTTTCCCTTCACACCCCTTCTTTTTAACATCAGGCAGCATTATATACCTCCTGCCAGGACCAGATCAAATCTCATTTCCAACCTGCCATAACAGAATTAACAGTTCTTCCTTCCATACTTCCAAACTTTTTGTTCATACTACTATCAAAGGACTAATAAAATGATTATAGTAAGTTGTTTATATTTCAGATAATGAAGTCTATGAAGACAGAAAACATAATTTATTCATCTTTATATGTCCAAAATGTACCTGATTCAGGGGCAGTTACTAAATAAAATTTTTGAGTAATTTGATCAATGTGACTCAAAATCTTTAGCAGTAATTTTAAGGAACATATTATAACATAGTCTTTGAAACAACAAGAAAGAAAAAAATGTCTTTTTAAGTAGTAAAAACTCAAAATGGAGTATGAAGTCAAGTAAAAAATTTAAATTGCAGAAACTAACATTTTTCTTTTCTCATTCATTTCTCATGGTTTCTTAATTCTCTTCCATTAAACATCTTTTAGGGCAATTTATATTTATGAATGGTCAAGGCTCTATATCGTCACCCTGCTTATTTAACTTCTATGCAGAGTACATCATGAGAAACGCTGGACTGGAAGAAAGTGAAGAAGGCTGAGCGCCGAAGAATTGATACGTTTGAACTGTGGTATTGGAGAAGACTCTTGAGAGTTCCTTGGACTACAAGGAGATCCAACGAGTCCATTCTGAAGGAGATCAGCCCTGGGATATCTTTGGAGGGAATGATGCTGAAGCTGAAACTCCAGTACTTTGGCCACCTCATGCGAAGAGTTGACTCATTGGAAAAGACTCTGATGCTGGGAGGGATTGGGGGCAGGAGAAGGGAACGACCGAGGATGAGATGGCTGGATGGCATCACGGACTCGATGGACGTGAGTCTGAGCGAACTCCGGGAGTTGGTGATGGACAGGGAGGCCTGGCGTGCTGCGATTCGTGGGGTCGCCAAGAGTCGGACACAACTGAGAGACTGAACTGAACTGATATCTAGTTTTATGAACCTGACAAATGTCTTGCCCCAAAGATACATACAGAATATATACTCAGTACTGAATAATATAAAATTCACTTTGTAACTTTTTGTCAGAATATTTGCCTGAATTTTAAAGATGAAACAGAGCAATATTAAAATACATTTGCATGGCATTAATACAAATCAGCCTAGTGATAGCTGAGTATATGCTTGGCCAAGGAAAAAGATGGACCACAGCTATAAGTATAGCCTAGATAATCTAAAAAGCTAATAATCATATCTTAGGAGAAGGCAATGGCACCCCACTCCAGTACTCTTGCCTGGAAAATCCCATGGACGGAGGAGCCTGGTAGGCTGCAGTCCATGGGGTCGCAAAGAGTCGAACACGACTGAGTGACTTCACTTTCACTTTTCACTTTCATGCTTTGGAGAAGGAAATGGCAACCCACTCCAGTGTTCTTGCCTGGAGAATCCCAAGGATGGGGGAGCCTGGTGGGCTGCCGTCTGTGGGGTCACACACACAGAGTCAGACTCAGAAGTGACTTAGCAGCAGCAGCAGCAACATATGAACTGAAGTTTTATGAACTGATAGAATACCTATAAAATGCTCTTCCGAGCCCAATTCTAAAGATAGAAAAAATATGGTTTATGTTATTTGATTATTCCACATCCATAGCAAACCTCTAAAATCTGACATGAATAATGCTTTGGGGAAACATTTTCAAATTTTCATTTGAACATACTCAACTTCATATTTCTCAAATACCAGCAAACCATTTTAGGCACATAGAAGCAGAGAGATCTTATCAAAGTTGAGGCTTTTAAGCCATCCCTAATTCTCCTCACCATCCAGCTAGACATTATGTCCACATATCCTCAGACCACTTTTTCTGCATCTCTCTCACAACCCTTTAGACACCCTCCCTGGAATGCAACCCAAAGACAGAGACCACACCTTAGTTATCTGAGCACAGACATGTATGCTCAACAATACTTCTTGAATGGAAAGTAGGCTTTTAGTCAACCTTAATTCCAGTTCTTCACTTCAACAGACGTCTACTCCCACACCAGGCTTAGAGTTCTTCATCATTCTTCTGTGAGTCTCTAAAAAAGAAGGCCCTTCCTTTTCCTATGAGCAGTAAGAGAAGGCAGCCTCGCATAGTCACCATTCCCAGGTGCGGAGTCGTGTAAAATGATACATATTAAGATTTCTCTCCAGATTTCTTTTGGGTTTTGGAAGATCCTGTTTCCCTATTATTTCTTGCATATTTTATCACGGTATCAGTTATCAGCTGGAAATCATATCACTGTTCATAAAATGATCCAAACTCTAATTAACATCACCATTGCCTTGATAAATTGGTTACTCTGAAGTAGTTGGAGAATTTGTAGGCTCTCACTACTAAACTAGCGTCAATAAAGACCAACAAGTTTATGTGTCCAAACCTAACTAATAAGCAAAATCTTCCCTTTACCTATCCCACTAAATGCCAGTAACCCCACTGTACCCTTATCTAAAGCATACCATTTGAGACCCAGGGTTAGATCCTGAAGTTTCACAGTTTTCTCTGCTTATTTTTTGAATGGTATCATTACTCTTTCCAGATCTGCCACTATACTTAGTAGATCTACTGAAAAATGTAACTATAACCTATGTAAATAAATTGATAAATATTGAATTGAATGACCCCTGTATTATCACTGGCTTCCCTGGTAGCTCAGACAGTAAAGAATCTCCTGCAATGCAGGAGACCTGGATTCTATCCCTGGGTTGGGAAGATACCCTGGAGAAGGACATGACAACCCATTCTTGCCTGGAGAATTTCATGGACTGAAAAGCCTGGCAGACTACAGTCCATGAGGTTGCAAAGAATCAGACACAACTGAGCAGCGAATATTTCATTTCTTATTATCAATATAAGAATTAGTTTAATACTGCAATGTTACAATATTGCTTGTTTTGATTTTTTGGCAGCGAGGCATGTGGGATCTTAGCTCTCCAACCTGGGATCAAACCTGCACCTCCTGCATTGGAAGACGAAGTCTTAACCATTGGACTACCAGGGAAGTCCTAATGCTGTGATGCTGATATACTCTTATTTTCTAGATCAAGAAACTGAGGCTTATAAGTTAAATAGTTGGTGGTAAGTAATGGAGTCAGAATTAGAATCCAGATCTAATTTATACATTAATAGTCTTTCTCCCATACTGCAGTATATGACTCTTGCATTTATTCTGTCAAGTATTATTCTTGAATAACCCTGATGGCGTTGGCTTAGCATTTCTAGTATGTTATTTGCAAAACGGAATTCTGACACAGCAGACAGCAGGGGAGCGAGGCTGAGATTGGCTCTCTATACTGTCAGAGATGAGCTGTGTTCCCACGGGATGTGACTGTCTCTCAGGCTGCCTGCATCTGTGGTGAGACATTTTATTTCACAGAGTTACGGGCTAGTCAATAAAATTTGGATGAATTTATACTGGATGGAAGGACTCTCAACCTGAATCAGTGAAAAACTAGAGCTGTAGAATTTTCTTAAAGTTGTATTGCTTTCAATTATATGCAGTAAGTTAGCAATTTTAAAACAGGAAATAATCATGTGCATTTGGAAAACAGAGTCCACAGCATCCAGCAGTAGTGGCTTAAAGCAAGAGTTTTTGTTGTTGAGTTGATAAATCATATCTGACTCTTTGCAACCCCAAGACAGTAGCCCACCAGGCTCCCCTGTC
Source organism: Cephalophus harveyi (assembly GCA_006410635.1). Classification (NCBI taxonomy): domain Eukaryota; kingdom Metazoa; phylum Chordata; class Mammalia; order Artiodactyla; family Bovidae; genus Cephalophus; species Cephalophus harveyi. Next base: position 28,816 of record SJYT01049710.1, read on the forward strand.
CATGGGATCTCCTAGGCAAGAATACTGGAGCGGTTTGCCATTTCCGTCTTCAGAGAAGTACCAGAATAAAACATTGGACTGAATGTCAGCGTTATGCTCACATCAGTGTTTTTCGCTATATGACTCTTGTTCTTTCTGAGAAAAGTCAGGTATTATAAGATGACCAGATGCGAAACTTGGAATACTAAAACTAAAGGGAGACTACATCACAGGTTTGTAAAATTTAGATAATACGGAAGTAATTAACTACAGGAATCACAGAAACTGTAAAATAAGTATGTTATTATTTTAAGCCACTAAATTTGTAGCAGTTTGTCACCCACAACAGAGAACTAATCAAGACACAGAGGGAGATACTTCTTATGCGGTTTAAAAGAAAAAAATGTTGCCAGTAAAGCAGGCTTTTCCAGAACACCAGTGCTAGGCAGAGCTGTCTGTCTGTTGTACAGACCAGAGTCACTTAGTTCAGTGAGTAATGCCACCCTGTGTTCCTTCCTGATACCACTCTAGTCTAGCAACTTCAGCCCTAAAGCATGACCAGATGCGGATCACACACCTCACAACAGTCCTTACGAGCACTGCTGGGAGCATGCAACACACTGTGCTTTGAAGCAGAGCCTTGTTCCTTCCTGAGGAGACCCTTCTCTCTTGGCTCTAAGTGGCCCCAGGAGACATGGCTCACAACAATCCTGTGGGAGCCATTAAAACCAGGAGGGGAGATTGCTGTCACCAGGCCTTACTCACGAGCATGGGCTTCTAGTCTACAGCTGAAGAAGGGTATGATACTAACGCAGGCTCTTGATTTCTACAGTGTATTTAACATTCAATTCAATATGCAGAATAGTGAACAAGCCAAAGCAAACACGCAGTATGGAGAGAAAAACACAGTATTCTATCATGGAAAAGATACTATAAGAAGTCTGAAGTTGGCTTCCTTGGTGCTCCAGTGGTTAAGAGTCCACCATGCAATGCAGAGGACATAGGTTCAATCCCTGATGAGGGAACTAAGGTCCCACAAGCCACAAGGCAACTAAACTCATGTGCTGCAACTACTGAGACCGCAGGCCACAACTAGGAGAGTCAGTGCACTCCAGCGAAAAGATCTCGCCAGACACAACCAAGACCCAATGCAGTCAAATTAATTAATTAAGTTGAATAAAATTTTTAATTTTTTTTTAAATAGGAAAAAGGAAGTCTGAAGTGCTCTGCCAGCAGCAGCCCTGCCCACGGAGCATTGCACAGTCACCTATGAGAGGCTTATGACACTCCAGGTATCTTCCAGGTCTAACAGTTCCTACATTCTTCAGTCTTAACATAAGAATGCCTTAGTTCAACAATTTTAGTAACAAGCACCTACTACCTTAGGAAAAGAAGTGTACTAAGACATCAGGAAAGCAACTATTCGATCTGCTGAAAGTACTTATTCTCAGTAACTAAGATTAGCGGGCAAGGCTCTGAGTTTTAGCACACATTGTGTTCTCAGCATTTGAGAGTTTAGTCTTATTAAATGTCAACCCATATACATCAAGGCTGCAAAGATAAAGGCCATTCAAATCCTCTCCTGGTGGTTTAGATGTTAAAGAATCTGCCTGCAATGCAGAAGACCTGGCTTCAATTCCTGGGTTGGGAAGTTTCCCTGGAGGAGGAAGGCATGGCAACCCACACCTGTATTCTTGCCTGGAGTACACCCATGGACAGAGGAGCCTGGTGGGCTATAGTTCATGGGGTCTCAAAGACTCGGACGTGACTGAGCAACTGCGAACAGAACAACACGATAACCTCCAGCTAATAGATAGATAGATGTTTGTTATTTCACTTGAAGTTTAGCATTCAGAAGTCATGATTTCATGTACAGTTTCTTATTATGAATACAACTCTGCGAAGCATTGACATTTTATATGCAAGCTGTGAGTAGTGTCGGTTTATTGTTATAGCCAGGTAGTCCCAAAACAGGCATAAATTTATAAAGCCTACCAAGTAACTAAGATCAAAGGAATACACATGCTATTTCCACGTTTCTTCTGGCATATGTCAACACAAAAGAGCCAGTGAGGAAAATAACTAGCTCAAAGTCCTATTCTGCCAGATCAAGAAAAAGAGAGTGAATCCATTTTCCATAGTTTATTTTCTGTCACTAGTAGTCTTTGTCATCCAGTAAAACTGGTTAAATATTCTACCTAATTTTTTGGCAATTTTCTGCTATAGTTTGATATTTTATATTTGGACAGTATGTTTCAGTTTCTATTCTCACTCCAGTTTACAGAGAAGTAAAAAGCACTGTGCTTGCAATGTAAGCTGGTATTAAACTGACCCCTGCTGGTCTCATCTTTTCTGCATTTCTCAGATGCGACAACACCCAACTGCATCCTATAGTTGAAACTGCATTTGATCAGATTCCCATACCAAACACATGACAGTGGAAAAATATGGCTACTCCTGCAATGGTGAGTAGAAAGATGCTTTCTTCAGTTTGGCTCTTTTATTTGCAAAGCCCCAGCAATTAAAATCACCCTAGTATTCCATAGCAGTGTTTCCTAGAATCTACCAATTTATTCTACAAATCCATTTATCTAACAAACACTTAGAAATTTCTGAAAGAAGACAGAAAAGCAGAGATACATAGAAATATAGCACCTGCCCTCTGGGTACTCACAAGCACTTAGCAGTCATTAAAAAGATACATTTGAGAATTAAATTCTAGCATATGATTGGATACCATAGAAGTGAGAAGGAAGCAGGGGTACCATACCATATACAATGGTACAGCCTGAATCATGGGTGTGAGTTAACTCAAGATTCTTTACTGAACAAGCCCAGGAAAATGTTATCTCCTTCTTCTTTAGGAACCTACTGTACTTTATGAATAATAATGGATTCCATTTAAAAATTAATGATCTCCTATGCCCGGGACTGTGGCTGGCTGCTTTCCAAACACTATCATATTCACCTTACTTGCAACATTATGAAATAGTTATTTTTATGATTAGTTTATGGATGGTGAAAGCTCTGTCATACTATACTACAATGTTTCTGTTTTAAACAGATGTTTCTCCTCTACAAGAAAATTGAGCACCTTAAGCATAGGGGGATTATGTCATTGTCATTTTTGTATCCCCAGAACAGAACACATCTCCAGTACCTGGCATATAGTATGTAACCCAAAAAATGTCTGCATAATATATGAGTGGAGACAACACTGAACAAATGTGAATTTTAAATGCATACTATGAGCACAACTTGTGCTTAAGTGTTAAGAAAGCAGTGGAAGAAAAAGTTTTGATTCCTGAATATAGTCACCCATACTCAACTGCGGCAAGAAAAGAAGAAATTCCTAAGACATGAGTTAAACAGAAGGCTATGGAAACACAGCTTAACACTATCTAGCTATAAAAACCAAATAGAAAAAGGACTCCAACATCAGAGGATAATGACATACATGGGTGTGGACTTTATTAGAACCTGAAATCTATTAAGAGAAGGGAAAAAAAAAAAGAAAACCACGAAAAGAAGGAATCATGAAAGAAGAAAGGAAAACATGAAAACAAATACAATGTAGAGATTCAAAAACTACATCAGGTTCCCAAGAAGTTAATGTATTTTTCTTTTCCTACCTCCTCTTATTTTTCAACATCTCTTTTCTTGCCACTTAGGGACAGATGAAGATAAATGAAGTACAGTGGTTAAACTTCTTTGTTTGGATACAAATGATCTTGTGTATCAACATTATTGTTATGTAAGCACTTTTAATACTGCTTCTAGCAGATGAGACTTCTGTTTCAACATATGTTATGGGGAAAACGGAAGAAATGTATTCATGACTAAAATAACTAAACAGTCAACAAAAACTGCCTAGAAAATATTATACATGAATCTGGTTTGTTATGGTTGCTAACAATTTAAGATAAAACTGAGGGTGAATCTCTCTCCCCAAACAGGAACAAATAAGCCTACATTCACTGTTAATACTTGCTATGCCTCAAAATCCTCACTCTGGCTGAGCTGGGCTTGAAATGTGTTAGAGGAGTCCATCTCACCCTCCCTCTCCCCTTCTTGTCAACAATCAGCACTTCAGAAAATGTTCCCCTGCTCACACACAACTGAAGTTCCCGTTCACATGTATTTACGTCTTTTTTTTTTTGGTAACTAGAGGTCTCAAATTAAACAATTTGATCCAAACTGCAATATTCTGCCCCATTGGTCCCTAAATGACACCAGCTTCTGCAAGACCAGAAAAACATAAAATTGCCATACCTATGACATCAAAAGCACAAGCTCATTTGTACATAGAGCCTACAGCACTCACAGAAATCCACAAGGATCCCTACTTGCCATATCTTTAGGGTTTATATCTCCCACTTTTCACACTGTCCAGTCATAAACAAAGACCAGGGAACATTCCAGATTTCAGACTCCATGACAATTATGATTATACACAACCTCAATACACCATTCACAACAGTCCAGTTTCTAACAATTGATTAAAAATAACAAAAGGAGGTATTTGCATCAGATTAATGTTAAGCATTTACATTTAGCATATCAATACTTAAATAAAATAGCAAACCAACCAGAAGAAAAATTAAACATAAACTACTCTTGAAGAAAAAGACTATATGTTATAGTTTTATTACTGATTGTAGAACATTACCAGTTTCATCTCCAACCTAGAAATCTTATTCTATATATGTATTTAGAAATGTATGCATATATGTGGGCTTCCCTGATGGCTCAGAGGGGAGAGAATCCACCTGCAATGCAGGAGACACAGGAGATGCTGGTTCAATCCCTGGGTAGGGGAGACGCCCTAGAGGAAGAAATGGCAACCCAATCCAGTATTCTTGCCTGAGAAAGCTCAGGCACAGAGGAACCTGGCGGGCGATAGTCCAAAGGGGCATGAAGAGTCAGATACTAATAAGCAAGTAAGCACACATACATGCATATATATGTAAATAAAATATGAACATGTATCAATATACATAACATATTATATATATATATATAAATATTGGAACCAGCAGTAACCCTATTGGTTTCCTTGTTAATAAGTTAATAAATCATTGACACCCTTTAGTCTGCATTTCTATGACTCAAGTTCTAACTTTTTGAAAATTATTCCTTGATATTATACTTTCTTTGCAGATCTAACAGTGTACACAAATCTACCCTCCCAATGACCCTGATCTCAAACAGGTCTTTTACAAAATAATTCAAGTAAAGTGCTGAGCACAGTTCAGAGCACATAGAAAATGCTCAGTAAATGTGTTCACAGCTGCTAGTAGTTGGCAGGGATTTTATGTGACTACAAGTGGCCATAGAATCACCAACAGGAAATCAAAGCAATAATCGAGGGTGACCCAGGTCACCCTCAGTTACATGGAAGAATTCAGTTACATGGAAGTCTCCCTCAGTTGAGGCCATTTGCAAATATTATGGATAGAGGGAGCCACTCTGTTCAAAATAATTCCCCAACTATCAATGCAGATGATGAGAACCACTTGGGTGTTTATCACATTAGGTATGTGGGACTATGGGGAGAAAAAAGTGATAACTTAATAAAATTAAGTACACTGATCTTAAAGAAGCCATCTCCTTGGTGACCAAAAGTGTGTTCTTCCATACTTAAAGGGGATACTTGAACGATATTCAAAACTTCAGCGATTGACATGGTTCTAGAAGAAAAGGCAATAGAGTAAAGTTAACTATTGGTATGTGAGCAGAGAGGAAACTCGTCAAGGGAGGGAGCAAAAGCTCCCAGAGAGCAAAAGTATAGTTAATCTCTTAAATTATAAACTCCATAGGTATGACTTTTCTACAGAAAGTTTCTTCACAAATGAAGTGCACCTGTAAAAACAAAACCTTGTCTAAATTAAAAATGGGCTTATAAGAAACTTCAAGACTTAACTTTGACTTTAACTCAGGGGGTGAGAATTTCAGACACATCAACACACTAGGAAGCCCACAGCCATCGGATGCCCTTCATTCCACTGATTTTCTTTCAAGTGTCTGGAGCTCAGTTTTCATACTATCAATAAGCAATACCAGGAGTATCTCAACAGAAGGAGCCAAAGTACATAAACCTCACAAAATAAAGAAAGAAAATTCTGCAGCATTCTTTTTTCCAAGTTTATCTTTTCCTTTGTCCAGATTGTGGCATGGGGGTAAGCGACCTTTATTCTGAAATAAAAACACATGAGATGCACAATTTTCATAATTTACCAACCTGGCATCTTGATCATCAATTATCCTATCACCAAATACAGAACAGTTGAAAGAAAAGTATTAATAAATCTCTGAGGTTATATACTTCTTTTCAAACAGGCAGTTTTCCACATTAAAAAATATCTAATTTCCCCTGTTAGAAAATTAGACTATTTGTTACCTCACGATGATTCAATTAAGAAAGCTTTTAAGTACAACAGAAAATGTGGAAATTAATAAAGCGATTTTAATAAAAAGAAAGAAAGCTTTGAGAATAGTGGTGTTTCTATATCCTACAGAATGTTGATGATATGGTCAAAATGAGCATCAGCTATAAATAATGTGTTCAGCTTGCTAACAAATTACAAAAATGTTCCCCTTTGGTTTCTTTTCTGACTACTTGTAAAATAATATTCACACACAAATTTCCAATTCAAATTTGATGTCTTATGAGTACATTTTGCAGATCATGCTCTGAGAAGGGAGACAGTAAGCTAACAGTTGCATGGAAAGTATAATTTGCTCCTGGCATTTAGCCAGAAACACTAGACCAAATGTTTAGAGACCATGAGGCATCGAACAAGCCCAGGGCAGCATCTGGACTCCTCAATACTAGTTGTTGTTGTTTATATTTGGACCTCCAAATAAAGGGATAAATAAATCTGAAATTCATGCAAATTAAAATGTATTTATTTTACTTATAGGAGACAGAAAACGAAGCAACTTCAAGGCCCTTCGGGAACATTTGCAACAGCACTGACAAGAAGTCCCAGTGATTTCAGCAACACTAATAAACATATGTCTGGACCTATGTTCTGCTGTAATTTACACATTAAGTATAAGCCTTTATTTTCATACTTGAGAAAACATGCCAAGTATTCACTATTTATTATCACAGTTAACTTGCAGAATGAGAAAACTAATTATCATAGAAAGAAGGAAATATTGGTCTTGGGAAAAAAATGAATTTGATTATCATACAGGTAGGTCGTAAAGGAGTCATGACAACCTCCCACAACTAATCCAATATGTCTGGGCCTTGAACTTACTATAACTGTCACATACTAAGCAGACATGATCTCTGCATAGGCAAATGTATGGCTAATAAAAATCCACTCCAACATACAAGTCACTCCAGCACACTACAATGTAATTTTTGCAGGTATGTCCTGTAATACACCATATGACACAGTAAAAGGTATGACAATTACAAGTCTTTCTTAAAGTACTGTGAGCAGGTATTGTCAACCTACTTCTTGAGATCATTCAGGGGTTAAAAGGTCTCGCAGAACTAGCAGTCTGCATTCTTATCAGGGACTGAGCAAAGACAGAGGGAGATCAGGCAGGGGTGAGGGGAACTGAAAAATGTAAGGAAAGAAGTCAAGAGATAACCGTCTTCAAGAAAATAAATTTAGTTGACGTGAAGACTGAAAACTGAAGCATGAGTTGAGAAAACCTGCAGATAAAATCGAGGAGGATTACAAACAACAACAATCTAGCTGCCACAGTTGGTAAAATACCATTCTCACTGCATCTATCCTAGGAAGGCCCACTGCAGACAAACCAGATCACATCTGATATTAATTTTATACTTGCTGGCAACTATAAGGCCAACCTGCAGCTCCTCACCAGGAACGGTGTGTGAATCCCTAAAGTACATCATATCAGCCCCTCAAGACAGTGATGGGGCCACGGTCTTATAAGCAACCTCATCAAGAGTCTCAGAACTAGCAGTCCACTTCTGAGCTATGTTGGTTGCCATTTTGTACAACAAATCATCCACCTCTACACATACTATGTACTTTTGTACTTACTAATGGTTCATTGGCACCTTAGAGTGCTTCCAAAAGGCTACTTTAATATAAATGTGGTCAAGGTAAATTTTTTATTAAACTGTGAGTTATATTAAGCTATTATATGAAGGTGAGTTTAAAAAAATTAGAGGACTGTGAGGTCAAAATAATATAACATAGTATAATGTGGGCATTGTTGTTTAGTTGCTAAGCTGTGTCCGATATTTTGCAACCCCATGGACTGTAGCCCGCTGGGCTCCTCTGTCCATGGAATTTCCCAGGCAAGAATACTGCAGTGTGTTGCCATTTCCTTCTCCAGGGGCAGATGCACATGTATTTCTCTTTTGAGGATATAGGACACTTTAAGGCTCTCCAACTGGTGAGGCCACTCTGGTAAGTCTTCTAGCATACACAGTGGAACAACCCACAATAGTCTCAGGAGGGAAGTGTCTCACCCAGGACTCAAGGCTAATCCCTTTGCTCTCACCTCAGAAATCTCACTTCATCACCAATGACCATCTACTCCACTTACCTTTAAATATGCATCCAAGCTCAAATCTCTTTAAAACAACCAACCAATGAACCAAAAAACTGCATTCCTTTTTAACTGCCATCCTATTTATTTTTATTTGCAGCCAAAATTCGTAAAAAGATTCAGCATTCATCACTCTACCCACTAAAGGATTCTTTACCATTGAAATCAATTAACACTTTTTAGTCTTCATCATAATTGATTTCTCTACAGCATGAGACTGTTGACTTCAATCTTGAAATGTCTTTTTCTCCCGTGGTTTCTATGACATTTTTCTCTCTAGGTTTTCCTCTGCCTTTTCCTCTCAATCAGTCACCATACCTGGCTCCTCTTTCTTTTCAGCTAGTTTCTTAAATGGGAGCTTCCCTGTTGTCTCAGCAGGTAAAGAATCTGCCTGTAATGCAATGGATCTCCTGCAATGCAGGAGTTGCAAGAGATGCAGGTTCAATTCCTGGGTTGGGAAGATTCCCCTGGAGAAGGAAATGGCAACCTACTCCAGTATTCTTGCCTGGAAAAGCCCATGGACAGAAAAGTCCAGCAGGCTACAGTCCATAGAGTTGCCGAGCTGGACATGACTGAACACACACGCAATCAGCCTCTCAAATATTCTTGTTCCACAGAGTTCCACCCATACTCTTACTGTTTTCGTTGTTTCCACCACGTCCCTGTAGTATTTGTACCTCCACAGAATAAACAATCCTCTCTATATTTTTGAGAATATATACTATATTCTCAAGTCTCAATCTCCTACCCAAATTGTTCTTAAGATTCAGCTGCATATATCCAGTTTCCTGACGAATACACCCACCTAGATATCCCACAAACATCTCATACTCAACATATCCAACATGAAATTCATGATCTATATAGGCAACTCCCACTCCACTTGCTCTCTTTCCTATTCTCAACTCCCCAGGCTGTATTCATTGTCTTTCTAGGGCACTACCACTCTGTCCCCAGTGTGCCATGTTAGAAACACGGGCATCCTCACTCCTTTCTTTCTAACCCGCACAGTGGGCAGCTTTTGAGTGCTAGCAATTCCACCTTCTCAAAAATATTCTCATTCCTTCCCTCTTCCCTTTTCATGGCCCTCTTCCCTTACCACTGACACAGTACAGGACCACATCGTCGGTAGCAATCTTCTGGTCTCAGCCTTACTCTCTTCCCACTATCTTTCAAACTGAGACAGAAAGAGCTTCTGAAGTGCACATCTCACCTACCAAATCCCATGTCCTTTGTCAACTTAAATGGGGACTTCCTTGGTGGTCCAGCAGATAAGAATCTGCCTTCTAAGGCAGGGAACATGGGTTAGATCCCTGGACAGGGTACTAAGATCCCACGTGCCTATGGCACAACTAACCCCATGTGCTACAACTAAAGAGCCTGCAAGCTGCAACAGAAGCCTGTGTGCCATGACAAAAGAAGTCTGCAAGCCCCACAACTAGAGAAAGCCTATGTGCCACAACAAAGACCCAGAGCAGCGAAAAAGAAAAACAAAAAAAAAAAATTATATATATATAGAGATGTTCTCCTTCAAGACAAGGCCCAACTCCTTGGCTCCAGCCTATCTTTAGTCTCATTTCTAAGCAAGTTCGTACATCCTGCCCATGCTGAATTGTTTATCAGCTTCCCCCAAACAACAACTTTTATATCTGTGCCTTGACATATACTGCTTCTCTGACTGACAACTTTTGTCCCAAATTTATCTAGCTGCAAAGACTTTTCCATGGAGAAGGAAATGGCAAACCACTCCAGTATTCTTGCCTGGAAAATCCCATGGACAAAGGAGCCTGGTGGGCTGCAGTCCATAGGTTGCAGAGTCAGGCACAACGGAGCAACTAACACTGAACACTGAAAGACTTTCCCATAGCCTCCCGAGGCACCTATAGCCTGGGGGTAATGCCCTTCCCATGTGCTCTAAGGGCAGGAGCCCCCTGTGAATAGTAGGCAGTACTGTGACTCTCATATTTGAAGAAATAAACCAATAGTTTATATGGCAAGCATGGCAGGTACTCAATGACTTTCAAAGAATGTAAGATGAACAAATAATAATTTGGCTTGATTCAACTGGTTTAACAGCTGTAGAACCTAAAGAGTTTATGACAAATTAAACTTACTCAGAATAGAAGGAACATACCTCAACATAATAAAAGCTATATATGACAAACCCACAGCAAACATTATCCTCAATGGTGAAAAACTGAAAGCATTTCCCCTAAAGTCAGGAACAAGACAAGGGTGCCCACTTTCAACGCTACTATTCAACATAGTTCTGGAAGTTTTGGCCACAGCAATCAGGGCAGAAAAAGAAATAAAAGGAATCCAAATTGGAAAAGAAGAAGTAAAACTCTCACTGTTTGCAGATGACATGATCCTCTACATAGAAAATCCTAAAGACTCCACCAGAAAATTAAACCAGAATTGAAAGAGACACATGTACCCCAATGTTCATTGCAGCACTGTTTATAATAGCCAGGACATGGAAACAATCTAGATGTCCATCAGCAGATGAATGGATAAGAAAGCTGTGGTACATATACACAATGGAGTATTACTCAGCCATCAAAAAGAATTCATTTGAATCTGTTCTAATGAGATGGATGAAACTGGAACCTATTATACAGAGTGAAGTAAGCCAGAAAGAAAAACACCAATACAGTATACTGACACATATATATGGAATTTAAAAAGATGGCAATGATGACCCTGTATGCGAGACAGCAAAAGAGACACAGATGTATAGAACGGACTTTTGGACTCTGTGGGAGAGGGAGAGGGTGGGATGATTTGGGAGAATGGCATTGAAACATGTATACTATCATGTAAGAATGAAGCACCAGCCTATGTTCGATGCAGGATACAGGATGCTCGGGGCTGATACACGGGGATGATCCAGAGAGAGGAAATGGGGTGGGATGTGGGAGGGGGATTCGGGATTGGGATCTCATGTGCACCCATGGTGGATTCATGTCAATGTATGGCAAAACCAATACGGTATTGTAAAGTAAAATAAAGTAAAAATTAAAAAAATAAAATAAAATAAAATGGATAACTAACAAGACCCACTGTCTAGCACAGGAAAGTCTGCCTAATGATATATGGCAGCCTGGATGGGAGGGGAGTTTAGTGGAGAATGGAAACAGGTATAAGCACGGCTGATCTCCTTTGCTGTCCACCTGAAACTACTACATTGTTAATAGGCTATATTCCAATACAAAATAAAATTGTTAATAAAAAAAAAATAAAAAAAAGAACTTCAGAGTAATATATTTCTTGTTATTTTTAAGTATTAATAAAGGCTCAAAGAAGGGACCAGTCTTCAGGCCTTAATAACTTATCTTGATAGAAATATCACATATTCTTAGAGGAGTTCATATACCCTCCACAGGGTCTGACTACCCAGACCACTCGCTAAGTCTGTCTTACTCATCTCTGCATACATGAGTCCCTGGCACATAGTGTCACTCACAAAGTTTGATAAAGGCCTAATGAATGAGATATTATAAAGAAAAGTATAGAAACAAATAGGGCCAACCTTGTTGAAAAATTACTAATTTCTAATTTCTTGACTAGTCCAGATTTAGCTTATCAATAAATGGTCAGTCTTCCTGAAGCCTGTATTTCCAAGAAGTATTCAGTTCAGCATTCACTTATTCAACAAATATCCAGAGTCAGCTACATGCCGGCTACCATAAAAGGCACAAGAATTGGCAGGGAAAGCAATGGAACTAGAAAAAGAACTGATTCCAAATCCAACTAGACATTTAATAGCTGTGAAATCTATGTGCCAATCAATTAAGCTCTCTGCTTATAAATGTCTTCATACATAAGTGAGAGTAAAATATCTATTTCACAGGGTTACTATGAGAGTTACATGAGATAATACATAAACCCATTATGGAATAAATATATTAGTTCTTCCTATTATTCACTATGAATAAAAAACATTAATATTTCATGCATCACTTTATTAAAATAAATCCATGAGACAAGACAAGAATTAATATTCCCACTTATCATTTTTAAAAACCTGTCCCAGGGAATCTAAGCCATTTTCCCAAGACCACTCATGCAGCTGGTTGACAGCAAAATTCTTTGGTGTCAGGTATAATACTGTGATTCTCTTTACTTAGTGTCTGTTACAAATCTCACTGGTGCCAACTCTAGAAGACCTGACACCAAAGAAAGGGAGAAAGTCTAAGTTGAGAAAGTATAAGTCTTCCTAACAGTAGGGGTTGATGAGCAAATGAAGTGTTTAAATGAATGGCTTCCTTGCTAAAGAATTAGAGTTTTCTTAGCAGACACAGGGTACTGCCAACTATAAGAGACACCACAAAGTTATTACAGTCAGGGGAAGGTCCCCAATGTCGTAAGTTTTGCTTTAACAGGAAAATTCTAATATTAAAAACTGTCAGGTTGCCATGGTAACAATCTATTTGCAATCATGATGCTGGTAGAATTCCGTTATATTTCTCTCAAAGACAAGTAAACTAGATGTAGCCAAGGAATTTAATAAAAGTATCTGCTGGACCAAAAGCCAAGATATGACCATTGTTAGATGATATGACAGGATTTAAATACACAGCAAGAGACCCTCAGGTTACAATGAGCTCCATCAATAAAATTAAAACATTTTGACCTTGACACCAACACAAGGTATAGCTATATTATCTGGAAAACTCAATTCTCTGAGTACAAAAAAATAAATCATTAAACAACTGAGATGACAGCCATGGAACAAGAAAGTCAGAATTCATCAAAAGCAGAACAAAATCAATCCTCAAGGGAAGTATGAATTATAAAGACTAAATTTCTCACAGAAAGCTCAAGGGTTTCATTTTAGTGTTTTGTTCTGTGTGTATGTGTACATGTATTTGTTGTGGGGTGGGGGGGGGGGGTGCTGTATTTTGAAATCCAGGACATCCTTGGATGATTTAACCTTCTACTTTTATCTAGAAAATATCAGAAGGACATATTCAAAATAAATTGATTCTAAACAAAAAAAAGAGAGAGAGAGAGAGAGAGAAAAGAAAGTTACTGCTTTTAATTAGACCATTTTGAAGTCTGGACACGCAGACTGCTTAAGCACACAGGAACAATTTCTACAAAATCAGCAAAGCCTCAGCCGTGACTATGAAAATCGTATAGATTTTTTTCCTCCTGTGAGCTTTTTAATATTTGTTTCTACAACAATCCAAGAAATGGTAACTTTTCCCCCACAACCTCAGCAGTGAACAAAGCATTTCTTTTCTACTTGTAACGATTTCACAGAATAGCATATACATCTCAATGTCCTCAAAGACAACTAGAATAAAAATCTGCACTCCCTCTATTACAACAATAAACTGGCTTTGTTAGAAAGAATCAACATGCATAGAAAATTTCCTGAACAAATTTTCCTGCTCATTGGCCAGCTCTTTTCTTATACAGTCAGTGCAGAATTATAAATAACTTAATTTTGGTAATATATTTATGTTATATATACTATTATATACTTATATGTAATACCATCGATTTTTACAAACATAACTATTTATATACAAAATAACTCGCTTGCTTTCTTAAACATAGTCCTGAAAACTATGTGTAGTCAAATTTTCTATATGTTATATTTTCCCTCTACCTTTTTAAAAATAAAATTACAGAACATGTCCCCAGGTTCCCTGAAAAGAATTGGCTAAAGACACCTTTTCAAAATAACAGTTAATGTTAAAGAAAACTTTAAAATCTAGTATCTTATATTTTATTAAATTCAAACAAAATATTAACAATGTAAATAACAACTATAGCTTGCATAGACTACATACTTTTGTTTACTGTTTTTAAAGATTATAGAGATTAAGTGAAAATCATTCAGTCATATCCTACTCTTTGCGACTCCATGGACTATACAGTCCATGAAATTCTCCAGGCCAGAATACTGGAGTGGGTAGCCTTTCCCTTCTCCACTGGATCTTCCCAACCTAGGAATTGAAATGGGGCCTCCTGCATTGCAGGTGGATTCTTTACCAACTGAGCTATCAGGGAAGCCCTTATGGAGATTAAGATTAAGACCAAAGGTTTCTAGGTAGAGGAACTTAGATGGAAGGAGATCAAACCAGTCAACCCTTAAAGAAATCAACCCTGAATATTCACTGGAAGGACTGATGCTGAAGCTGAAGCTCCAATACTCTGGCCACCTGATACAAAGAGCTGACTCATTAGAAAAGACCCTGATGCTGGGAAAGGTTGAGGGCAGGAGGAGAAGGGGACAACAGAGGATGAGATGGCTGGATGGCCTCACCAACTCAATGGACATGAGTTTTAGCAAGTTCTGGGAGATGGCAAAGGACAGGGAAGCCCGGCGTGCTATGAGTCCATGGGGTCACAAAGAGTCAGACACAACTTGGCCACTGAACAACAACATTAAATGATAAAGGAAATATACGAGTGAGTACAAATTTGAGGGAAAGCGCTAGATAATCATTCACTCTTTAATAAATTGAAAAGCGAGGTGGGGATATGTGGTAAATAGTCAGAAGTTGGAAATGCAGGGTTGGAACTCAGGGGAGCTGTCTGCAGAAGAGATAAAGATGCACTTATTGGTGAATAAGCAACAACTAAATCTAAACAAGAGGATGATCAGTTCAGTTCAGTTCAGTCGCTCAGTCATGTCCGACTCTTTGTGACCCCATGAACCTCAGCAAGCCAGGCCTCCCTGTCCATCACCAACTCCCGGAGTCCAGCCAAACCCATGTCCATCAAGTCGGTGATGCCATCCAACCATCTCATCCTCTGTCGTCCCCTTCCCCTCCCGCCCTCAATCTTTCCCGCATCAGGGACTTTTCAAATGAGTCAGCTCTTCGCATCAGGTGGTCAAAGCATTGGAGTTTCAGCTTCAACATCAGTCCTTCCAATGAACACCCAGGACGTTCCTTTAGGATGGACTGGTTGGATCTCGTTGCAGCCCAAGGGACTCTCAAGAGTCTTCTCCAACATGGCAGTTCAAGAGCATTAATTCTTCGCACTCAGTTTTCTTTATAGTCCAACTCTCACATCCATCCATGCTGCTGCTGCTACTGCTAAGTCGCTTCAGTCATGTCCAACTCTGTGTGACCCCATAGACGGCAGCCCACTAGGTTCCTCTGTCCCTCGGATTCTCCAGGCAAGAACACTGGAGTGGGTTGCCATTTCCTTCTCCATTGCATGAAAGTGAAAAGTGACAGTGAAGTCACTCAGTCGTGCCTGACTCTTAGCAGCCCCATGGACTACAGCCTCCCAGCTTCCTCCATCTGTGGGATTTTCCAGGCAAGGGTACTGGAGTGGGTTGCCATTGCCTCTTCTGATTCATACATGACCACTGGAAAAGCCATAGCCTTGACTAGACAGACCTTTGTTGGCAAAGTAATGTCTCTGTGTTTGAATATGCTATCTAGGTTGGTCATAACTTTCCTTCCAGGAGTAAGCGTCTTTTAATTTCATGGCTGCAATCACCATCTGCAGTGATTTTGGAGCCCCCAAAAATAAAGTCTGACACGGTTTCCACTGTTTCCCCATCTATTTCCCATGAAGTGATGGGACCAGATGCCATGATCTTCGTTTTCTGAATGTTGAGCTTTAAGCCAACTTTTTCACTCTCCTCTTTCACTTTCATCAAGAGGCTCTTTAGTCCTATTTCCAAATTTGCTGGCATATTGAGTGCAGCACTTTCACAGCATCATCTTACAGGATTTGAAATAGCTCAACTGGAATTTGATCACCTCACTAGCTTTGTTCGTAGTAATGCTTCCTAAGGATGATACCAAAACATTGTGGAAAAGAGAGCAATAAAGAGAAATAAAGATAAACCTTGAGGGAGATCAAATATTTAAAGGTAGGGGGATTTTTAAAAACAAGGTGAGAAAAGTATCTTGGAAGTTCGAAGAGGAGAGTTTCAAGAAGAATGCAGTCAACAATATATGCCTCAAAGAGCTCAACAGAACATAGTGACAGAAAAGGCATAATGGGATCTGTACTTAGGATGTAACTAGGTTTATTAGTGAAGTCATTTTCAATATAGTAGTTGAGGCTTGGCCTCAAAGGATAGAGAGTGAGACTATGGAAACAACACATCAAGATTTGTTGTATTCTATGGCTTCCCTGGTGGCTCAGAGGTTAAAGCGTCTGCCTCCAAAGCGGGAGACCTGGGTTCGATCCCCGGGTCAGGAAGATCCCCTGGAGAAGGAAACATTTTCAATATAGTAGTTGAGGCTTGGCCTCAAAGGATAGAGAGTGAGACTATGGAAACAACACATCAAGATTTGTTGTATTCTATGGCTTCCCTGGTGGCTCAGAGGTTAAAGCGTCTGCCTCCAAAGCGGGAGACCTGGGTTCGATCCCCGGGTCAGGAAGATCCCCTGGAGAAGGAAATGGCAATCCACTCCAGTATTCTTGCCTGGAGAATCCCATGGACAGAGAAGCCTAGTAGGTTACAGTCCACGGGGTCGCAAAGAGTCGGACACGACTGAGCGACTTCACCTCACCTCATGCCCTTAACACGAAAATCGGAATCCTCAACAAATAAAAGTTAGTGTTTCTGGACTATATAATAACCACTGTTATGTGAAAGAAACAATAGCAGATTTGTTTTTAAAGGCAAAAAACTTTAAATTACTGACTTAGACTAGGAAGCAGCAATCCATCCTTTTTTTTTTTTTTTTCTCAAATCCTAACAGTATAAATAAATTTCCCAGCCAAAAAAAAAAAAAGAGTCTATTTTCTTAGGCATCAAATGTCAAAATGCTGTTTGTTTTTTCTAATATATAAATGCCATAAATCCACTGCACCAATTAAAGGATGCTGTGAGTCTATCTGAGATTCAGTTCAGTTCAGTTCAGTTCAGTTGCTCAGTCGTGTCCGACTCTTTGGGACCCCATGAATCACAGCACGCCAGGCCTCCCTGTCCATCACCAACTCACCTTTTTTTTTTTTTTTTCTCAAATCCTAACAGTATAAATAAATTTCCCAGCCAAAAAAAAAAAAAGAGTCTATTTTCTTAGGCATCAAATGTCAAAATGCTGTTTGTTTTTTCTAATATATAAATGCCATAAATCCACTGCACCAATTAAAGGATGCTGTGAGTCTATCTGAGATTCAGTTCAGTTCAGTTCAGTTCAGTTGCTCAGTCGTGTCCGACTCTTTGGGACCCCATGAATCACAGCACGCCAGGCCTCCCTGTCCATCACCAACTCCCCGAGTTCACTCAGACTCGCGTCCATCGAGTCAGTGATGCCATCCAGCCATCTCATCCTCTGTCGTCCCCTTCTTCTTCTGCCCCCAATCCTTCCCAGCATCAAAGTCTTTTCCAATAAGTCAACTCTTCGCATGAGGTGGCCAAAGTACTGGAGTTTCAGCTGTAGCATCATTCCTTCCAAAGAAATCCCAGGGTTGATCTCCTTCAGAATGGACTGGTTGGATTTCCTTGCAGTCCAAGGGACTCTCAAGAGTCTTCTCCAACAGTTCAAAAGCATCAGCGCTCAGCCTTCGGCGCTCAGCCTTCTTCACAGTCCAACTCTCACATCCATACATGACTACTGGAAGTTAATAATGATTTTATTTAAATTAAAAGATTTTTCCTTCCAAGACTTCCATTTCTGTCCTAAATATGTGTTCTCTCTATTCACCCTTGCCTCACAGGGCAATGATCTTCATATTTTAGAGGGAGACAACTTTCCTTTTTTGGTTCCTGTTAACAGAACATGTTGGATTTAATTGTCAATATTATTTATGAGTTATGAGTATAGGAGTGTTTTGCAGTATGATGACTATTCCATCATCTGTAATTTTTAAGAGCTGCCTAATATGAAGAAGGATGGGACTGTATAGTTGCTCTTTTCCTTTCTTGCTACACCCTCTTCTGGAAAGATAATAAACAGCAGAGGGTTTTTTTCCTTTGTCTATTTAAACCTGCAGGTTCAGAGACAGTTTTGTCAAAAACCAAAGAAATAAGAAGGAACTTCTAAGATAACTATTCTTAAAAGGCAAAAACATGCTTTCAGAGGTTAAAAAATAATAAGTAGCAGCTATTCCTGCAGGAAAAAAGCAGGGGAAAAGATAAAATATAATGGCATAGCAATTTCAAGCACTACAAACGTAGTTAATTGAAAAAACACTTAAATATTGAATATTAGTTTTCTTCTATAACCAAAAGAACAGTAAAGCTAACAAACTCGGCTAATGCCTAATGGGATTCAAAGTTGTTGTTGCTGTTGTGGTTGTTGTTGTTGTTGTTGGACACAACTTAGCAACCCCATGGACTGCCAGGCTCCTCTGTCCATGGGATTTCCCAGGCAAGAATACTGGAATGGGTTGCCCTTTCCTTCAGGGGATCTTTCTGACCCAGGGATCTCCTACATTGGCAGTGGATTCTTTACCACTGAGCCACCTGGGAAACCACTAAATCCAAAGTACTTGAATGTAAAGGAGAAAGCTGAGACTAGTATAGCAGCTCTCCTGTGTTTACAGTACAATTTCAGATATCATATAGGAACTGCCACATTTGGTTCCAGGTATTCTTTCATAAAATAACAGGAGTGAAATGGAAGCTTTGCTCTAAAAGTAAAGCATATACCCCACCAAGTTAAAACATCTAATGGCTCTTAAAATAAAGCTATACAAAAAACAATCATAATGTTGTGATAATGACTGAATCATTAAGAACATACAACATTACTTGTATATTAGACTCAACCATGTAAAGAAGGTAGAAACATTTCTATTTTTAAAAGCCAAAGAAAATATCTAGGTCTGCTTAGAATTGTCACAGCCTCAATTTCACAGAGGAAAACAGTGACAGTCTCAACGTTCTATCAAGCAAAATTTCAAGATTCAAAACCCAACAGAAACATAAGAAATTGAAATTAAATTACGAAAATATATTATTTACAGCATTTATAAGGTTGACAAGGATTAAAAAGAATGATAATATCTCATGCAGTCAAGGCTGTTAAAAAAAAATGCACTCATATAGTGCTGATGGGGTATAAGTTAATACAATATATACTGGAGCACAATTTGGCAACATATATGTGGCTCAGCTGGTAAAGAATCCACCTGCAGTGCGGGAGAACTGGGTTCGATCCCTGGGTTTGGAAGATTCCCTGGCGAAGGGAAAGGCTACCCACTCCAGTATTCTGGGCTGGAGAATTCCATGGACTATATAGTCCGTGAGGTCTCAAAGAGTCAGACACAACTGAACAACTTTCACTTTCATAAAATGTACACAAAATTTCTTTGGAAATTCATTTTTATTAACTTATTCCCTGGTGGCTCAGATGGTAGAGTCTGCCTGCAATATGAGAAACCAGGGTTCAACACCTGGGTTGGGAAGATCCCCTGGAGAAGGAAATGGCAACCCACTCCAGTATTCTTGCCTGGAAAATTCCATGGATGGAGGACCCTGGCAGGCTATAGTCCATGGGGTCACAAAGAGACATGACTGAGCACCTTCACTTTCCTTTCATCCTATGCCAAAAAAAAATACAATTTTATTATGTAAAGATACACATATACTGATATTTCATGCAATAAAGAAATAAATTGAAATACCCTCAAAAGAGTACTAGTTATATACTTTTTGACATGCTTCATACCATGGAATGGGTTTCCCAGGTGGTGCTAGTGGTAAAGAACCTGCCTGCCAATACAGGTTAGACAGAACAGATGCAAGTTTGATCCCTGGGTAGGGAAGATCCCCTAGAGGAGGGCATGGCAACTCACTCCAGTATCCTTGCCTGGAGAATCCCATGGACACAGGAACCTGGCAGACTGCAGTCCTAGGGACACACAGAGTCAGACATGACTGAAGCAACTTAGCATGCATGCATATCATGGAACAGTATATGACTATTAAAAGAAAATTACATATGGCGTGCATGCGGGAGTGTATATGTTAGATATAGATACAGGTGTAGACCCAACACCATCTATGGAATGATGGAAAAACTGGTCCCTAAGAGGTAGGGTTTCTGAAGCGCTTGAATTTCTGGCTTGCACTTTTATTGTTTTCTTTATAATGCAAATAAACATTTAAATCACTTGAACAAGTGTTTGAAATAAGTGATTACATCTATTATCACAGTTGAAAAATACATATTTGCATATATTATAGACAATGACTTGCGCTTGTGTCAAATGATGAGAGATACTTAGAGAAATGAAAGATAATGTGCTGGCTAGGTAGTTATCTATAGTCTACCACTGTTATTACACAAGAGATGAAAAAAAATACACAAAATTGTCTTCTTGGGAATACTGGTGAAAAAATTAGTCCAGCAAATGTTTAATATATTACCAGCATGAAGATGCTTTCAACCTTCAAGGTGGTAGGAGAGAGACATGGGTGGTAAAGTATGACTTGGGGTTTACATGTCTCTGTGCTGTCCAGGTACTTACACCATGGGCTCTGTAATCAGAGATACATGGTTTAGGAGCCCAATTCTGTCAGTGACTCGCTGTGTGACCCTGGGGAGGTTCCTTCACCTTTTCAAGCTTCAGTTTTTCTCCTACAATACAGGGGTAATAATAGTATTACCCCTATAAAATTGTTGGGAAGATTTAAGAGATAATATATGCAAGGAACAGTGCCTCGTATATGGCCAATACTTGATGTTGGCTCTTATCCTTCTCAAAGCACACCAAGTTTGTTTCTTTCAGTAGCAATTACAAAGACCTCAGGGAATCAAAGCCTGAATTTTACTGCAGAAAAAATAAAATCAAGGGATGTTTAAGCACCAAATGAAGAACAAAACCCAAATCTACCTGTTAAACATAAATGAGAACTTGAGGGAAAATCTAAACAAAGTCTTGGGAACAAATAAACTATAAAGAGATAATGCAAAAAAGAGCTGAAACTGTTTCTCATGATCAAGGCACATACATTTCCATCATTCAACAGAAGGAAATCAATAAACATGTATTAAGCAATTCATTGCCCTCGGGAATATCCCATTCTACTACAGGAACCAAGATAAAGCAACAAGTAACTGTGACACAAGAATTTCCAAGCACCATAGCCATCTGACGAAGAGAGACCATGCTTCTTGCCAGTCAGGAAGAAGCATACAGGTATAGTGGGAATGCTCTTCAGGTATGAGTACAAGCAAAATGGTCACAAATTGAGATTCATTCATCTAGAAAGTCTAAAGTAATAAGGCTACTAGTAAGCTGTATGCACGAAATTTCTACTGTCTATCAAGAGTCTATTTTGTGGAAAATATTATGTTATGTGCTACAAGGGAGCACAGTAATATTTCTGATATACCCTAAGCTTTACAATCCAGTTGGCAAACAAATGATATACACTGTATTATGAATTCCCCAAGGGCAACTGATGAGTCTTCTTTATCTTCATATTTTCATCTTCTTGGTCAATACCTACATAATCAATGGCATCAAATAAATGTCTGGCAAATAAGTGAACAAACAAATGACTATAATACAAAGCAGGATATTATATGTGCCATTGAACATCAGTATCAGAGAAGTTTAGCAGAGGGACACAGAATTTGCATTAGGGCAACCAAGGAAGGGGAAGGTATATACCATTTTTGTCATCCAGCCTTCATTCCTCTGGTAATCATCTTTCCCCCATTATCTATCTCCCTGCTCCCATGAAGCTAACTTCAGGGGTGGGAGGTGACCGAGGCTGAGTAAATAAAAAACACTACATCCCCCTGGTTACAGAAAACGGTTCAAAAACTCATTCCTGACCCAAGCCATGCTAATTAGATACAATAACCAGTAATCTTAGGAATTTTTCTTTCAGTTCAGTTCAGTCGCTCAGTCGTGTCCGACTCTTTGCGACCCCATGAATCGCAGCACGCCAGGCCTCCCTGTTCATCACCATCTCTCGGAGTTCACTCAGACTCACATCCATCGAGTCAGTGATGCCATCCAGCCATCTCATTCTCAGTCGTCCCCTTTTCCTCCTGCCCCCAATCCCTCCCAGCATCAGAGTCTTTTCCAATGAGTCAACTCTTCGCATGAGGTGGCCAAAGTACTGGAGTTTCAGCTTTAGCATCATTCCTTCCAAAGAAATCCCAGGGTTGATCTCCTTCAGAATGGACTGGTTGGATCTCCTTGCAGTCCAAGGGACTCTCAAGAGTCTTCTCCAACACCACAGTTCAAAAGCATCAATTCTTCGGCGATCAGCCTTCTTCACAGTCCAACTCTCACATCCATACATGACCACAGGAAAAACCATAGCCTTGACTAAACGGACCTTAGTCGGCAAAGTAATGTCTCTGCTTTTGAAAATGCTATCTAGGTTGGACATAACTTTTCTTCCAAGGAGTAAGCGTCTTCTAATTTCATGGCTGCAGTCACCATCAGCAGTGATTTTGGAGCCTAAAAAAATAAAGTCTGGCACTGTTTCCACTGTTTCCCCATCTATTTCCCATGAAGTGATGGGACCAGATGCCATGATCTTCGTTTTCTGAATTTTTCTTAAGCAACCAAAAAAAACCAAGTTCTTTTCCATGCTGGATTTGGAGCTGGGAGGATAAAAACTTATAGCTTGCAACCAATATCTTGTCACCAAAAGGTAAGAGCCTGTCCAAGAATGGAGGCATCCCATGGAAAGAGAGTCTAGCAATGGAGAGATAACAGATCTTCATGATAGCTCTTGAGTCTCTAGATTTAGCAATGCAAAGGAGACATCTTTTAGTTCCTAGCAAGCAAATCCCTTTCTTGCTTCATTCCATATCAAGCCAGATTTTCAATCATATGAAATTAGAAGAGCTTTTGTGCAAAGATGGAATTGATCAGAAAAGGATGTGGCAGATTTTCAACAGGGAAAGAGATTCCAAATGGAAAGAACTGCAAAAACAAGATGGCAGAGAAAAGAAGCAAGAAGACTACTTCAATTATAATGACTTTTTAAAAAATCTACCGCTCAAGTTTAAGTTTATATTAAGTCTGAAAGATGGGCTAGCTGAGTGGGCTGCAAATAGCAAAGTGGAGTGCTATATTAAAAGGAGTAGAGTTAAAAGGAGTAGCTGCCACCCAGCTCAGACCAATCGTTGCCACATGGGAAATAACCCAGGGCGGCCACATCCACTCATCTCTCTCTCTCCCCTTTTCTCCCCCTCCCACATTCCCCCTCAAATACACACACACACACACACACACACACACACACACACACACACATACATATAGTTGGTTGTTCCTCTGAAGAATCCCAAAGTTACAAGGAACCAGGGCAAACAATTTATAAAATTATTTTTATAATATATGTATTGAGAGTGCTTTTAAAGTGATTTTGTACAAGGAAAGTGATTGCTTTGTTCGTATACTATAAACTAGAATCCAGTTGGAAATATCAAGTTCAAGATATGCAATTACAGTCTACTAACCTAAAAATAAGGAATAGCACCACAAGCTATTTTTAAGTGTTTTAAATCAACAGATACTTAGCATGGAAAAAAGCATAATAATCTTACTGGTAAATAAAATCCCATATCATGCATATAATATTAAATAATGGTACTATATTTCAGATGATACTAGCAACTAACAAAACAACATAATATAAAATATATTTGAATGAATTTCTAGACACCACATATACAAAATGACAGCAAGGAATTTGTACAAAGCAAAATAAATTTGAAAAAAGTTCCTATAAAGGTAACCATAGTACAAATTGGAGTATTCTCTGGACTCCCAGCAGTCCTAATTAGTCACAGTCATCACTAACTTGAAAAGACTATTTTACAGCATGATCAGTGTAGAGACCTATAACATTAGCTTCAGCTTAACGTTCTGTCAACGCCTCTGTTGCTTTTGAGCCCTTGGCTATAAATTAATAAATCTGTACAGAAATAACATAAGAATAGTCCACTGGTAAATCTCTCTAGGTTGTGACTTGCTTGTTTATGTTAAACCTACCCATGAAATATGAAACTTTCATCTTGGTTGAAAATACTTATATTCTTAAGCTCCATCACTGAGCACAGCCTTAATGCTCAACCCAGAACTATTAGCATACACCCGCTTAGTCTTACATCTCTACAATACACACATGAAATGCGAGATAACTTTTGATACAATTATTTGAAGTAAGAAATAAGTATAGCTTTAGAAAAATATAATAATTCCCTTTTCCAGAGGTTGCGTCAAGCTTTCATAAGTGTTCTAAATCTCTCACAATAACTGCTGAGTCCAAAAGGGTTAATAGTTCACATTTTGAGGAGAAGCACAGACTTCATTTAGAAAAACAATGATTAAAGATTCCATTTCACATTTGATTTAAAAAATAAAAATAATAAAATAAAATCTTATAAGGTACAAAACTGCCCTAAGAAATAAGTTAAACTCAAACAACAATTAAATAGAATTATACAAAACCTCATTTCAGCACAAGCCACAGCATAAGAGTTTCCTTGTTATCTTCAATATAGAACAAATTGTCCTTCTAACATAAAATATTAGGGGTCATAGTGATTTCATAGCTTTATTACATTTGAAAAAAATTTAATGGTCAAGTCAGATGACCTCCATTTTATAATATGCAGATAACAGCTACTTTCTCATAAAGATATTAAGAAATGAATATTAAAGAGAGATGATAAAGGAAATAAAACCATTTGAAAAAGATAATTTGAAATTAACATATAAGCTTCCATAGTCATATGTAGAAGGAAAATGCCAACTAAAGTTTGACTATTATTATCACAGAATTTTTAATCAGAAAATCTAATATGAAAGAGCCAAAAATACTTTAAGGCCCCTTTTCATAAGCATACAAAGTTAGTTTGTCCTATCATTTTTCAACTATTATCTTGCCTTAAAAGCAAGTACGATGTTTTAGAGCTCTGCCCTCCTCTTGAATATGCTACTGATACCTACTGGCAGCATTCAACCGTGACAAACCAGGCTATGAAAGTCCTCATTCCCTTCAAGCCTGGGAAGACCTAGACTTGGTAAGTAAGCCAGGCGCTGACACCACTGATTTTGGGAACCTTTCCAAGGGCACTGCAAAATGTATTTCTGAGTGGAGTTAAAAACATTCAAGAGACTGTATCTTCAAGCTTTACTTGCCTGCGCCATGTTCCTCCAAAAACTTACATGGAGACAGATATATTTTATTGTTTTAATGCTCATGAATAAAAGTATATTCTCTATATACAAATATGAACATTTCTGCTATTCAAGCAGATGTCTATTCAGAAATAGCACAATTTGGTTTACATCACCTGCTAGCGAGTGAATACTTAACAGCATGATAGAGCCATTAACAGGTATGGCTTTTCAATAGATAATCACTTTAGTTAGTACCTTAGTACAACACTTAAGTGATCACAACATACATTAAAATAAACCTACGCTTCCAACTTAGTAAGGTATAAGTAATCCCCAAAATTACATTTGTGCACTACTTTTCAGGTTAATATTGTAAAAATGATGCTTTACAAAGGATTGACTAAAGCAAATGATTGCTCAGATAAGACCATTTTGACTTCTTTCTTCATGCTGGATATTTTCATTATGGAACATAACACAGTAATCAAGTTGGCAAAATCCTAAATCACCACGACTCTGCAGCCCTCCACAAAATACTTCAAAAGATACTCACTGATTTTTCAGAACAATGGGTTAACATACCAATTTAGCTAGGAGTAATTCTGAATTCAAATATGGTAGAAGCAAGGGATTTTTTCCTAAGAATGAAAAAGAATAACTCAGTTTTTCATTAGGGGCATCCTAAGAAATATCTTATCATTTTGGTTGTTGTTGTTCAGTTGCTAAGTTGTGTTCGACTCTATGTGACCCCATGGATTGCAGCATGCCAGGCTTCCCTGGCTTTCACTATCTCCCTGAATGAGTTTGCTCAAACTCATGTCTAGTAAGTCAGTGATACCACCCAACCATCTTATCCTCTGTTGCTCCCTTCTCCTCCTGCCCTCAATCTTTCCCAGTATCAGGGTCTTTTCCAATGAATCGGCTCTTTGCATCAAGTGGTCAAAGTATTGGAGCTTCGGCTTCAATGTCAGTCCTTCCAATGATTGTTCAGAGTCGATTTCCTTTAGGGATTGACTGGTTTGATCTCCTCGCAGTCCAAGGGACTCTCAAGAGTCTTCTCCAACACCACAATTTGAAAGCATCAATTCTTCAGCACTCAGCTTTTTTTATGGTCCAACTTTCACATCCATACATGACTACTGGAAAAACCATAGCTTTTACTACACAGACCTTTGTCCACAAAGTAATGTCTCTGCTTTTTAACACACTGTCTAGGTTTGTCACAGCTTTTCTTCTAAGGAGAAAGCATCTTTTTACTTTTATGACTGCAGTCACGCTCTGCAGTGATTTTGGAGCCCAAGAAAATAAAGTCTGTCACTGTTTCCCCATCTACTTGCCATGAAGTGATGGGACTGGATGATATGATCTTAGTTTTTTGGATGCTGAGTTTTATGCCAGTTTTTTTCACTCTCCTCTTTCACCTTCATCAAGAAGGTCTTTAGTTCCTCTTAATGAATAAGAATAAGAAATAAGAGTGATTAGGCATTTGGTCTTAGTCTGAGGTAAAAAAAAAAATGAAAGTCTTCACAGTTTCAGTCCACACAACATATAAAAACAGCACCAGGGAGGGACTTTCCTGGTGGTCCAGGGGTTAAGACTCTGCATTCCCAATGCAGAGAGCACGGGTGCAATCCCTGGTCAGGGAGCTTAGTATCTCACGTGCTGTATGGCACGGTCAAAATAAATAAATCTTGCTTCCTACCCTTAAAAAAATAAGATTTTTTCAATGTATGGCAAAACCAATATGGTATTGTAAAGTAAAATAAAGTAAAAATAAAAGTGAAAAAAAATAAATAGATAAAAAATAAAAATACAAATACCAGTGAATTTCTAATTGCTAAATTCAATGCTGACTTTATTCCCCTTTAACATCTCCCCCCTTTTTTGTGTGTTGGCCATCTCCTTTTTGAAATTGTCTTCTTTCATGGATCCCAAACCACCTGAGATCACCAAGGATCCTGAGACACCTAAGCTACTCTTTTTTCTTCATGTCATTTAAAAGATCTTTCTCAGTTTATTTTGAAAAATAAGCTCAAAATAAACAACAGTCTACCGCCAAACTTCCCACGTGAAAACAAAGCTGTCACGAATCAGGGGAATCCCATCAGGATGAGGAAGAGCCAGTGGCACAGGGGGGCGCACACAGGGATGAGACTCACTGGGACAGCCGCAGGTATAGGCTTCCAGGAAAATCTTAAATTATCTGCTTCTGACACAAAATAGTCAGATTCATTCAACTTAAATCAGCAGCAAAAATCTCCTTGTTGTATGTCAGTTATACCTCAGTAAAGCTATTTTTAAAAAAAATAAAGAAAGAAATCTCCTCGGGGGGCAGGGGGGAAAAATCTCCTTGGAATGCTTATTCCTTTGGCATCCAGGGTTATAGCAGTCTAATTCTTAGCTGCAGGGCCCACACTGACTTCTGTGGGCAACAGTGACTGCTAAATTCTAGGAAGTCAGAATTGTCTCTTGCACCTACAGCACCTTTCCTTAAAGGCCCAAATCAAATGATCCCCCCACACCAGATGCCCATCTCAGGGCTACTACAGTCATTATACACAATATTAGAGTATATCACCGAATATCCTGAGCAACTACAGTGTGCTGAATTTGGCATGCAAATTTTTTAAAAAAAGAAGATTAAGGCATAGTCTTTAATCTATGCAAGGAACTTTCAATATAAATATATAAGTTATTTATAGACTTCTTTAATGTCTCCTAACAGACAAGGCAGAAGAGAAGTTTTAATTACCCTTCTTTTTCCACATATTGCTATAAACAGAGACAACATACATTTGTTGAGCTGAAATGTATTAAGCTGTTTCTTTCTGACCCAAAATATCCAAGTCACTGCTTTGTTGTGACCCTACTTCTCCACTTCACCAACTTGTTCTAGAAAGAAAAGAAGCTTAGGAATGACAAGTCAAACCAATTTTCCCTCGCTTCATTATTGCTAGCTGTTGTTGTTCAGTCACCCGGTTGTGTCCGACTCTTTGTGACACCATGGGCTGCAGCACACCAGGCTTCCCGGTCCCTCATCATCTCCAAAAGTATGCCCAAGTTCATGTCCACTGCACGGTGATGCCATCCAGCCATTTCATCCTATGATGCCCTCTTCTCCTTCTGCCCTCAATCTTTCCCAGCATCAGAGACTTTTCCAATGAGTCAGCTGCTTGCATCAGATGACCACAGTACTGAAGTTTCAGCTTCAGCATCAGTCCTTCTAATAAGTATTCAGGGTTGATTTCCCTTAAGATTGACTGGTTTGATCTCCCTGCTGTCCAAGAGACTCGCAGGAGTCTTCTCCAGTACCACAGTTGGAAAGCATCAATTCTTTGGCGTTCTGCCTTTTTTACAGTCCAACTCTTAAAACCGTATGTGACTACTGGAAGACCATAGCCTTGACTATACGGACCTTTGCCAGCAGAGTAATGTCTCTGCTTTTCAACATGCTGTCTAGGTTTGTCCTCACTTTTCTGCCAAGAAGCAATTGTCTTCTGACTTCATGGCTGCAGTTACCATCTGCAGTGATTTTAGAGTCCAAGATGAGGAAATCTGTCACTACTTCCACCTTTTCCCTTTCTATTTGCCATGAAGTAATAGGGCTGGATGCATGATCTTAGTTTTTTTAATATTTAGTTTTAAGCCAGCTCTCTCACTGTCCTCCTTGACCCTCATCAAGAGGCTCTTTAGTTTCTCTTTGCTTTCTGCCATTAGCGTGGTATCATCTGTATATGTGAAGTTGTTGATGTCTCTCCCGCCTATCTTTTTGCTGGTACATAATACTAAATGCCATAGTGACACACAAAGCTGGAGAAAGAGTTTAGTCCCAGAAGAATGTCCTCCTGGCCAACTACAATGGCAATCTCTAGCAACAGAGGCTACCAAACTGACAAATCAAAGCAACAACAGCATATGAGCCTTCAGAGGAAGAATGGCTCACATTTAAAATTTATGATTGCACAAAGCACTCTAGAATTTTATGTTCAATGTACTGAATAAAAAGCAGCTGTTAGGCAAAGAACAATTAAATGACTCCAATGTGAAAGAATTAATCACATTTTCTTATACTTGGGATTCTGCTGTCACTGAAAATAAAGATGGAAAGGACTGCAATGTCAATATTCTAAAAACCAACATCAAAATAAGCATCCAATCTAGGATTCATCCACAAAAATGTAAAATTACTTCCTTGCCTAGGATTTTAAAAGCTTAATCACACTAAAAAATTTTAAAGCACTCATTCTATATTTATATAACAGAACAAAGGTATTTCTAACATCAGTATATATTTTTAATTGTTCAAAAATACTGAATGTTGAGAATTCCCTGGCAGTCCAGTGATTAAGACTCGATACTTTCACTGTTACGTGCCTGGGTTTGATTCCTGGTTGAGTAACTAAGATCTTATAAGCCACGCAACGGGCCAAAACAAAAGAGACAAACAAAAACATTTGCAAGTATAGGCCTACATGCTCTTCATGGGCTTTCCATTTCACAGAATGGACTCATATTCTAGTAAGCATATTTAACTATGACATGAGTGGAAAAGTCGAAGTATAAAATATATGCAGATAAAAACATCAGAACAGGCACTTGGATTATTATACATCTGGAGAAGGAAATGGCAACCCACTCCAGCATTCTTGCCTGGAGACTCCCAGGGATGGAGGAGCCTGGTGGGCTGCCATCTATGGGGTCGCACAGGGTCGGACACGACTGAAGTGACCTAGCAGCAGCAGCAGCAGCAACAGTCAAGCGTCAGTTCAGTGATTGGCCAGTTTATCACAAAAGGGAATAGAATAGCCAAAACATGCACTATCTCAAATACATCGGAAGTGAATTGAATGGCTGCATGAGGATAAATGGCAGTGTGACTACTACCCTTATTTCCTCTACTTACCAGGAAGGAAGTTTCAGGATGCTATTTTTTCTCTCACGCTCTGTGTCTATGGTAATCTGAACACCTGCTGAAGTTACTGGGTTTTGAAATTCCATTTCGGAGACAGCAAGCTGAACTGTGTGAATGGGTATTTTGCATAGAAATGTTCCCAGGGACACTAATTAGGTTTTGGAAAAGAGGAAGTCAGTCACTTGCTAAATGGCCTCATGGCCAAAAGATAAATTTCACAGCATTCTTCCTATGAATTATAATTCAGCCAAGTAGATTCCAACCAATTCTAGAAACAGAAGGGCAAATGGGCCCCCACAAACTTGGTAAAGCCCATTAAAGAAACAGTTCGTCCCTGCAAGAGGGGCTGGGGTCTGGGGGAGAAAGGCAAACTTAACCACAAATGTGCTCTGATATGGTTTTTCCTGTGGCCATGTATGGATGTGAGAGTTGGACTGTGAAGAAAGCTGAGCACTGAAGAATTGATGCTTTTGAACTGTGGTGTTAGAGAAGACTCTTGAGAGTCCCTTGGACTGCAAGGCGACCCAACCAGTCCATTCTGAAGGAGATCAGCCCTGGGATTTCTTTGGAGGGAATGATGCTGAAGCTGAAACTCCAGTACTTTGGCCACCTCATGTGAAGAGTTGACTCACTGGAAAAGACTCTGATGCTGGGAAGGATTGGGGGCAGGAGGAGAAGGGGACGACAGAGGATGAGATGGTTGGATGGCATCACGGACTTGATGAACATGAGTCTGAGTGAACTCCGGGAGTTGGTGATGGACAGGGAGGCCTGGCGTGCTGCAATTCATGGGGTCGCAAAGAGTCCAGACACAACTGAGCGACTGAACCGAACTGAACTGAACTGAGACACATATGGAAATCCAAGTTTTAAAAATAGAGCAGTAAGTTTACCAAAATAAATCTTCCTCCACAAAAAGATTCAGGACCTCCTTAATCTTCAAATTTTCCTACTTCACATAATCTGATATCTATGAAAGTTATTCATAAGCAATATTTTCAAAAAATATACAGTATACTATTTAATGCCTATTTTATCACTTAATGCCTAATGCTTATCATTTTGTTATAAATACGACAATGACAATGTTAGTCACTCAGTCATGTCTGATTCTTTGCGACCCCGTGGACTGTAGCCTGCAAGGCCCCTCTGTCCATTGAATTCTTCAGGCAAGAATACGAGAGTGGATTGCCATTCCATTCTCCAGGTGATCTTCCTGAACCAGGGTTCAAACCCTGGTCTCCTGCATTGCAGGCAGGTTCTTCACTGTCTGTGCCACCAAGGAAGCCCCTAGTAAATCAGTAATTTTTTAAGATCTGCTTTTTTAAAAAAATCATGAACCCTTTGATTCTTCACAGAGGACCAGAATGATAAGAGATAAAAAACTATCAAAAAGGAGAAAATGACATGATTAGAATGGGAGGAAAGACTTCAAGTGTCTGGATGTGAGATACTGCCAGTCATCTTGGGCAGCAGCTGTTCAACCCTGATGGACTGGAACCTCTGACTATGCCCTTTTGTGATAGACTGGCCAACTCCTGATAACAGCTCCTGGCTGGAGGGATGAAAGGATAGACGTTACTGCTCTTAGATTTTTTTAATCTGCTTTTTTTGTACTTCTACTTTCTCATTCCTGTCATAATGGAACATGTCCAAGGAAGTGGAGAAAGACTTCCTAGAAAGGGGGGCATTTGAAGTGAATCTTGAAGAATGAAAAGGAATTTGCCAGGAAGAATAGAAAGAGCTGCACATACAAAGGTTGGAATTAGGAATCTTTACTATTAGGGAAACGACAAATGGCAAGAGTTTAAAGTACTTTGAATCCTATTCAACTAATGCTGATAACTATTAGTATATACGTGAATTATCACACTCACTAAACCACTATATTATTTTGTAATTGAAAACATGAAGTTGTTTTCAAAAGAAACTTTTAAATACCAAGATCATCTAACACTCCTTGCCATGTAGAAAATACCCTCCCAATAAACTGAAAGAGCTATAACTCTTAACTATATAGCTTCTACAAAATTCAAAGCACTTTCCAAGCTTCTCTTAAGTGACTTTGAGAAGGTAAGAAGTGACAAAGAATATCTAAAGATCACTGGAATATGAGGAAAATATTTTCAGCATAGAAAAAATTATGTTTAGCAAGTATCTGAAGAAAAGCTAGAAGCCTGCCTGACAACCATTAGCAAACACACATAGATATCTTCTAGGAATGGAATTCCAAAATCTGATTACATCCTTGCTGCTGCTAAGTCACATCAGTTGTGTCCGACTCTGTGCGACCCCATAGATGGCAGCCCACCAGGCTCCTCCAACCCTGGGATTCTTCAGGCAAGAATACTAGAGTGGGTTGCCATTTCCTTCTCCAAAGCAGAAGCCCACTCAATTACTGCTGATGATTAGCATTCAAAGCTAAATTTCCTCTGTCAAATCAGAATGACTTACAGGTAGAAGCACATTACCTTAGGATCCAAAGGAACACAATGATTTCTACCTCCTTGCTTACACATCTACACACACACACACACACACACACACACAAGGATCCAAAGGAACACAATGATTTCTACCTCCTTGCTTACACATCTACACACACACACACACACACACACACACACACACCAGCAGCCATAACCAGGCTTTGCTGATCAGTCACACTGACTTTGATAACCTCTCCTTGTGTGTTCTCATATTTACTGGCAGCTTTACAACTGGGCTCAAAATAGCTTGCTGCTGCTGCTGCTAAGTCGCTTCAGTCGTGTCCGACTCTGTGCGACCCCAGAGGCGGCAGCCCACCAGGCTCCCCCGTCCCTGGGATTCTCCAGGCAAGAACACTGGAGTGGGTTGCCATTTCCTTCTCCAGTGCATGGAAGTGAAAAGTGAAAGTGAAGTCGCTCAGTCATGTCTGACTCTTCGCGACCCCATGGACTGCAGCCTTCCAGGCTCCTCTGCCCATGGGATTTCCCAGGCAAGAGTACTGGAGTGGGGTGCCATTGCCTTCTCCCAAAATAGCTTAGCCTGTCAAAAATAATTCACTATCCAGAGGACATACTTGCCCTGCCTACATTCATTTGCTACTGTCATAGCAGCAATGCTTCAGATATTACCAGGCTTTGGAAGTATGAAGAAACACATTGAGGATGCAATAATGTGAAAAAGGAAAAGCAAGATATCAGTGACAATGCAACAATGTAAAAGCGAGAAAGAATGCATTGATTAAATCCTTGCAACTTATTAGTTACTATGCAAGGTGCTAAGAAAATGGTTACACTCAAGTTACAGTCTATCCAAGCAGTCACCCAGTTCCAGGAAAGGAGCAAGGAATGAGGCCTGCAGAGCCTTCAAATGCCATATTTTAAAACCTTGATTTTATATAATAGGCAGTGGGAAATCAACATTTTAAAGCAGGAGAATACAAATGATCAGATTAATTATATATATATAAGTGAAGTGAAATGAAGTGAAAGTTGCTCAGTGGTGTCTGACTCTTTGCGACCGGAGTGGGTAGCCTTTCCCTTCTCCAGGGGATCTTACAACCCAGGGATCGAACCCAGGTCTCCTGCATTGCAGGCAGATTCTTTACCAGTTGAACCACAAGGAAAGCCCATTTATCTCTAAAGGCGATATCAAAAATGGGTTGAGATCCAGGAAAGGAGAAGCAAGAAAGATTAGATAGGTCACCTAGGCAGGATAAAAAGAAGCTTAACTAGGCCAGAGGCAAAAAATAGATAAAGAGAGAAAAGAAAAAAAAAAAAACAGAATTAAGAGATATTTCAAAAGCAGCATAAGCAGGGCATATAGAAGGCAAGAGAGAGGGAATATTCATTCAGAGACATCTCTGATATTCCTGATGTGGCTGACTCAGGAGACTGCCACGCCAAGAGGAAAGACAGAAAAGGTGGAGAAGAAGCCCATCCTATTGAGGAGAAGGAGAAGACAATACTTTTAAGTATTGTTCATGATGAACCTGAAGTTAAAACAGATTATGCAAGAGAAGGTTTTTATTAAGTAGAAAATATGAGACTGAAGATCAGAGGAAACAGTAAGGCTCAGCAAGTTAGGCCATGACAGCGGAATGCTTGTCATTCAACAGGTAAACAGAGGATTAACAAATTATGATTTTTTTTTTAAACAAAATGGTAAGAGGTGTAGAAGGTAAAACAGGGGCAGGTCACGCCACAAAAGGCAATTCAAAGATTTCTAAAATTTGGACAATATCATACCATAACATCTGCATTCTTGAGGTTTAAGTGGGTACTGTTCTATGGACTCTCGGACAAACAAAACAGGAAAATCCACACAATCACCTATTATTACAAAAACTCCCGAGGCACCAAAACAACATAGCCTACCAATTTCACTCTAAACCTGAAACACCAAGAGCCCACGGAAGGCTGTGAAGGATGAAACAGGCCCCAGGACACCACCCAGCAAGTCACATGGGCCTCTTCAGACGCTGAGTTGGTCTGGTTAATTCAGTAAAATATTGCAAGCCATGAGGAGCAGGAGAGGAAGAAAGAAAATGCTGTAAAGGGCATTTTTAATCCTGTTCATAATTCATCAGGTCCTAATGAAAGAGCTCTGCATAAACGAGCCTTGGTAATCTTTTCCTACAGCATCAAAACTAAAACCAAATGTTAATTAAAACTTAAAACAGCACCCATAATTGTCAAATCTGGTCATATGCAGTTCCAATGCTTTTATTTGACAAGCATTTGTTCAAAACACAGTATTTCTAAATTATTTGCCTATGTCACTCATGTCATAAACTTTAAAGGCATAACAGAAAAGTAGCTGTCAAAGAAGGATCCAAAGGAACACAATGATTTCTACCTCCTTGCTTACACATCTACACACACACACACACACACACACACACACACACCAGCAGCCATAACCAGGCTTTGCTGATCAGTCACACTGACTTTGATAACCTCTCCTTGTGTGTTCTCATATTTACTGGCAGCTTTACAACTGGGCTCAAAATAGCTTGCTGCTGCTGCTGCTAAGTCGCTTCAGTCGTGTCCGACTCTGTGCGACCCCAGAGGCGGCAGCCCACCAGGCTCCCCCGTCCCTGGGATTCTCCAGGCAAGAACACTGGAGTGGGTTGCCATTTCCTTCTCCAGTGCATGGAAGTGAAAAGTGAAAGTGAAGTCGCTCAGTCATGTCTGACTCTTCGCGACCCCATGGACTGCAGCCTTCCAGGCTCCTCTGCCCATGGGATTTCCCAGGCAAGAGTACTGGAGTGGGGTGCCATTGCCTTCTCCCAAAATAGCTTAGCCTGTCAAAAATAATTCACTATCCAGAGGACATACTTGCCCTGCCTACATTCATTTGCTACTGTCATAGCAGCAATGCTTCAGATATTACCAGGCTTTGGAAGTATGAAGAAACACATTGAGGATGCAATAATGTGAAAAAGGAAAAGCAAGATATCAGTGACAATGCAACAATGTAAAAGCGAGAAAGAATGCATTGATTAAATCCTTGCAACTTATTAGTTACTATGCAAGGTGCTAAGAAAATGGTTACACTCAAGTTACAGTCTATCCAAGCAGTCACCCAGTTCCAGGAAAGGAGCAAGGAATAAGGCCTGCAGAGCCTTCAAATGCCATATTTTAAAACCTTGATTTTATATAATAGGCAGTGGGAAATCAACATTTTAAAGCAGGAGAATACAAATGATCAGATTAATTATATATATATAAGTGAAGTGAAATGAAGTGAAAGTTGCTCAGTGGTGTCTGACTCTTTGCGACCGGAGTGGGTAGCCTTTCCCTTCTCCAGGGGATCTTACAACCCAGGGATCGAACCCAGGTCTCCTGCATTGCAGGCAGATTCTTTACCAGTTGAACCACAAGGAAAGCCCATTTATCTCTAAAGGCGATATCAAAAATGGGTTGAGATCCAGGAAAGGAGAAGCAAGAAAGATTAGATAGGTCACCTAGGCAGGATAAAAAGAAGCTTAACTAGGCCAGAGGCAAAAAATAGATAAAGAGAGAAAAGAAAAAAAAAAAAACAGAATTAAGAGATATTTCAAAAGCAGCATAAGCAGGGCATATAGAAGGCAAGAGAGAGGGAATATTCATTCAGAGACATCTCTGATATTCCTGATGTGGCTGACTCAGGAGACTGCCACGCCAAGAGGAAAGACAGAAAAGGTGGAGAAGAAGCCCATCCTATTGAGGAGAAGGAGAAGACAATACTTTTAAGTATTGTTCATGATGAACCTGAAGTTAAAACAGATTATGCAAGAGAAGGTTTTTATTAAGTAGAAAATATGAGATTGAAGATCAGAGGAAACAGTAAGGCTCAGCAAGTTAGGCCATGACAGCGGAATGCTTGTCATTCAACAGGTAAACAGAGGATTAACAAATTATGATTTTTTTTTTAAACAAAATGGTAAGAGGTGTAGAAGGTAAAACAGGGGCAGGTCACGCCACAAAAGGCAATTCAAAGATTTCTAAAATTTGGACAATATCATACCATAACATCTGCATTCTTGAGGTTTAAGTGGGTACTGTTCTATGGACTCTCGGACAAACAAAACAGGAAAATCCACACAATCACCTATTATTACAAAAACTCCCGAGGCACCAAAACAACATAGCCTACCAATTTCACTCTAAACCTGAAACACCAAGAGCCCACGGAAGGCTGTGAAGGATGAAACAGGCCCCAGGACACCACCCAGCAAGTCACATGGGCCTCTTCAGACGCTGAGTTGGTCTGGTTAATTCAGTAAAATATTGCAAGCCATGAGGAGCAGGAGAGGAAGAAAGAAAATGCTGTAAAGGGCATTTTTAATCCTGTTCATAATTCATCAGATCCTAATGAAAGAGCTCTGCATAAACAAGCCTTGGTAATCTTTTCCTACAGCATCAAAACTAAAACCAAATGTTAATTAAAACTTAAAACAGCACCCACAATTGTCAAATCTGGTCATATGCAGTTCCAATGCTTTTATTTGACAAGCATTTGTTCAAAACACAGTATTTCTAAATTATTTGCCTATGTCACTCATGTCATAAACTTTAAAGGCATAACAGAAAAGTAGCTGTCAAAGAAGCCAAAGATGATTTTATCCTTTACTGTATATATTCTATTGTATTATAAAATGTTTTAATCCATAAATATAAGTATTTACAGAATTACAAGAAAAAGCACATCCAATAATGGCTTGAAAACAAGACAGACCAAGTTGAAGGCTCTTGAATGATTACTATTTTAATATTCAGTACTTGAAGGTTGTAGAATCTAGATTTGAAAAAGTATCTTAACTCTATGCAAATTTCATTTCAATTATCTTTATCTTCACCTACAGTTGTGGCAGCATCAGCTCAGAAATATTTGATAGGAAAAACCCACCCTCCCTTGACCCCTCATGCTATCACTTATTTAGATTTGAATATATGAAGGAGAGGTGTAGGACATGAGGCACCACCTCTATGAAAACAGAAGGAATCCCAATTAAATAACTTAAATATTTAATTTAAATAATATTATAGCAATGCTTTAGTATTAGTGATAGAAATCTTATCAGATACATACTCCCATTTCTTTCACTCTGGTTTTGCTCCTAAGGCTTAGAGTAGTTCATAATTAGACCTTTAATATAGAACATAACACAGAATGCAGTATGGTGGGATGAGGAAAATCTAAAATCATGATACTCAAGTTAAATCTCTGGCACCTTTATTTAAAAACAATGTGACCTTAAGCATTCCATCATCTGCAAAAGGAATAATAACTCAGAAGGTTGTTATAAGCAATGAATGTGATTGTATTTGTTAAAGTACTTTGTAGAGTTAAAAATTAAAATAAAAAATAAAATTGGGTGACTCTAGCATTAGGCCACTTGTGATAAATCTTTCAATTGTCCTGTGATCTACTAATGTAAGACAAAGTCCTCTGCCTAATACGCACTGGCTTCCCAGTAAGCATGGGATCAAAAAAAAATGAGCAATACAAGACAAATCCACAAACTTTCAAGTGTCTAATACGGCAGTTCTGTTCATAACAGTTATCTGGACAGAATACATCCAGATGGTTTGGAAAGTCACCATCATTTAAACATAGCCAGACAGAGTCTCTGAGACTGAAATTCATCTTTATAGAAACAATCTAGTCTGGTTTCTAATGCTGATAAGAGTAATCCTACAGTGTAACTTATTCTTAATTTCCTGGCTTTATACTGATAACTTTCAATATAAGGAATAGAGAAGTGTGGACTCAGGGAACTGGGAAGATGTCAGTGAAAGGGTACATATCCAGCTATAAGATGAACAAATTCTGAGAATCTATTGGACAGCATGGTGATTATAGCTGTAATACTGTTTTATATTTAAAAATCGCTACATGAGTAGATCTTAACTGTTCTCACCACACACACAAAAAGGTAATTATGTGACGTAATGGAGGTGTTAGCTAACCCTACAGTCAGAATCATTCTGTAATATGTAAGTATATCAAAGTAACACACTGTACATGTTAAACCTATACAATGCTATATGTCAATTACATCTCAATAAAGCTAGAAAAAATATGTAAGGAATAGCTACTGATGAAGAGCTGTTTGTGACATTAAGTTGTTTGCTCCATCACTGTTTTACTTCAACTTAGAAACTAATTCTTGAACACTCAGGCATCAGATAGGAGAATGAGCATCTGACTGAGCT
Source organism: Cephalophus harveyi (assembly GCA_006410635.1). Classification (NCBI taxonomy): domain Eukaryota; kingdom Metazoa; phylum Chordata; class Mammalia; order Artiodactyla; family Bovidae; genus Cephalophus; species Cephalophus harveyi. The sequence goes on from SJYT01049710.1 coordinate 67,981, forward strand.
CCAAAGACTTAAATTTTAGCATCCATCCTGTCACAGGGTGATTATTTTATCAACCTTCTCTTAACTGCGACAGATACATCATGGAAAGAGGTAGAGGAGAGGAAGCAGGGAGGCTAGGGAACTGGCTAGTTTCTGTGATCTTTTCAGGCCTAAAACTGCATGGTTCTCCGATGCTTAAGGAAGGAACTGGGTAACATACCCCCTATTCTCACAACGTTTACAATCTAGCTGGGAATTTAGGAAATGAAGACATACAGCTAGTAAAGAGAAAGAAAATTCACAGCTGTCAAATGATCGGTATAGAAAATACCAGTGGCTACTGATTTTACAGCATGGAAGATCAATCCTAGCCATGTGGATTTCATCAGCGCTTTGAGCTGAAATGTTTAAGAATAAGCAGGACTTGGGTAGAGAGGATGGGGAAAGGTATATACTGCATTCTTCCATGATGCACCATGAAGATGACAGATGCAGAGCATCTTACAAATCATCGAGCTTTACCTTATTCACGGGGCTTCCCTGCTGGCTCAGTTGGTAAAGAATCTGCCTGCAGTGTGGGAGACCCAAGTTCGATCACTAGGCTGGGAAGAGCCCTGGAGAAGGAAATGGCAACCCACTCCAGGTGTCTTGCCTGGACAATTCCATGGACAGAGAAGTCCAGCAGGCTACAGTCCATGGGGTCGCGAAGAGTTGGACACAACTGAGTGACTAGCACTTTCACTTTATCTTATTCAGGGAGATAACTCATGCTGACATGTGCTTCTGACCTGGAATGGCACACTTGCAGGGACAGGAAGCTCAAAGCTATGCCAAAGCAGCCTGAGACATCCTTGGACCACTCTAACGACAAAGCTCTTCGAGGTACTGAGCCATAGACAGCTTGCCCAATATGACAGGGCTTTCTGTTCTTCCTTCATCATACTGTACAGAGAACAGCTATCTAAATACGTATCTTTAATATGTAACACTAGGTACTGAAGAAAAATTTAATGAAAACTGATTCTTTCTGATAGTAATTGGGCTATTTTCTCTCCTGATCAGGTCACATTTTTTCATCTGACTTACAGAAGCCATCCCCACACTTACCTGCTTACCTTTATAACATAACACCTTATTTTCTACATCATGTAGCAATGTCTAGTTTCTGCCTTCAAAACTATCACTCTGTTTCTCCATGATATAAAATTTAACAGAAGTTTATCATATCATAATTTTTCATTACTATTAGTGCTATACCCCTAAAACTTTTTTTCCTTCTATAAGAGGTATGTCTCATTCATAACACAAATAGTCAAAGCACAATAAAATCTGAAGGTAATATCCACAATCTAAGAAAAAGATCTGAAGACTCAAACAAAAATTTTTTAAACCTGAGTTATACATCCAAAATAATTCTACCAGAAAACTGTGTTGTTACATTTCTTTTCAAGGTAAGCAGGATCTATATATTTTTCTATTTAAGAGTTTTTTTCCTTCCTAATCCTTAGTGATACACTACATCTTTTCTACTGTATTACTGAATTGAAACATCTTAAATTTATTGAATCAAATGTTTTGGGCAAAAAAAAATAATAAATCCAAGAGATAATTACTGTATACACATTGTGCTTACAAATGTCACTGGGAATGTAAAACTGTAGAACCAATGGCATGTTAAAAAGTAACAGTAACTGTTAAAAGTAATTTAAATAAAATATTTCCTATCTTTTTCTTAATTAGAAAGTTTTGACAGCATGTGCTATCTCCTATTGTGCACATACACACACAAAAACCTTTTGGCTTACAAAAAATAATTTAAGGATTGGCAAGCAATAGCCCATGGACCAAATCTGATCCACCACCTGTTTCTGCATAGACATAGACCGCAAGACAAAAACGTTCTCTTTCATTTGTAAATGGCTGGGAAAAAATAAAAAGAAGAATACTTGAGTACAAGTGAAGTTATATGAAAATCAATGCTCTATTTATGTAAACAAAGTTTTATTGGAAGACATCCATGCCAGTTCACTTATATTTTATCCATGGATGCTTTCCACTATGATGGAAGAGTTAAGGAGTTGCCATAGAGACCATGAGTAGCCCTCTCATCGTGCATTACAAATTGCCAGTAATAATTCACTTTTGCTTCTTGGCCTACAAAGTCTAAAATATTTACTATGTGGACTTTTGCAGAAAAAATTTGATGAACTCTGGAATAATTAATGTAATGATTTATAATTTCCTGAAGAATTTATGAATATGGCAGCTTCTGATTCTGAACTATCAATAGAATTTCTTGAATTTTACCATAATATAGATTCTTTTTTTATCTAGTCTTATAAATTTACAATAATAATTTTAAAATATATTTAACTAAGGATTCTCCATAAAACAGAAAATGTACAGTTTTTATATATTCTTTGACCTAGTCAATAATTAAATGCCTACTGTGTACCATGAAGATTCCCAGGGATTCAAAATAAATAAATTGCTAGCTCTAAGAAGTCACACTCTAGTAGGGAGACACAGTACTCTAATAGAAGTTTTGGTCACTAGAGGGAAAGGCAAAGCAATGAAAGTAAAGTCTGCCATTCCGTAATGAGATATTATCATTTAAAAAATATTACCTCTATTTGAATTATTGGCAAGTTATACACTCAGATAGATAAGGCAACAAGGCTTAGCAAACACTTTTATCCATCAGTAGTTTTAATCAAAGTATTGGCCTTATATATGTAATTAACCTTGAGCAACGCAGGTATACATAAAAATGTTGATTAAGAATTTAATAATTGTTCTTCTGAACTTCAGAAGTTAGCTGGCATCTGGTCCTTAACTATGATAAACAGACATCCATTCATCACAGGTTATTTATACATAAATGAAGAGAAATAGTAACTGAATGGTTAATAATGAAGAATAGAATAGATAAATATCACGAAAAATACATGACTTGTTTTGTTTTGAAATCCCAAGGGTCCTACAAATGTCACTTTACTTGGAAGAACATTTTTGAGAATAATCGTCTCTTGAATCTACTCAGAGAGTCAATCTATTGTATAAAAAAACATACATCATAAATGCATCAGCTTCTCATAATTAGAATGCCAAGATGTACATGCAGTTAACTATGTTGGCTGTTTGCCCATTTTACTTAAAACCTGAAGAAAAGTATAATTCCCAAAATTAAGTCTTCTAACAGTTGTTCTGGGCAAGACAAGAGATATGTGTTATCTAGCAGCTACCTCCATATGTTGAGATACATGCACCCTGGTGATTAGAGGTCAGCAATCCTGGTGTGTCTGCTCGCTTTTAGTATTAAATATTTAATGGCATATTTTTCCTTAATGGAATCCAGGCACATCTGATCAGTCACTGGGATCATTTAGTAATGCAGTCAAAGTTATCATACTGCCATTTCATATAAACTTTGTAATTAGATAATCCATCATGTTACTAATTCAAAAGATTGCTTTCTTTACTACTTTAGAGCATGCTACAGTAGTGAAATCCAACTGAGCTGATCAAAGAAAAGGTTCTAAAATCGGGTCCTGCGTGAACTTGAAACCTTCAACTGGCAAATGCACACACAAACTCCTGACCTTTCAAGCAACAGAGGCCGTATCGGTCCCACAGATTAACCTAACAGCAACACCGAAGTAATAAGGCACCCTACATCCAGAATGAGAGGGCTAACTAGATGAAAAACTTAAGATTGAAAACTGAATATATCAGAAACAAATTTGCTCTTCCTTTTTACTGAAGTACACCATTCTTCAGCAAATAGAAAGATCCAAAAAGGGATTATTTAGTAATTTTTTCCACCATGCTGACTGATATACTTTGCTAAAAGTATGAGGTTATGGCAGAATACCAGGGACTATTTATTAACACTCAAATAGCATATACCAAATGCAAGTATATGATCTTTAATATATTACCATTTGTGTCTTATTTCTAACACATCTCAATTAAAAATATTAAATCACTATTTATTTTCATCCTATGAATTAGCAGGATTCTTGTTCTAACCCATTCTTCACTGCATCTCCAATAAAAAGTACATCTCTCCCTGTAAAAAGAATTTACTCAGAATGAAACTGAATGTAAACTTTAAGTATCATAATACAAAAAAAAAACCTAAAATTCTCACTTTCAGATCTATGCAATCACAGTATATATTGCAAAACCAGTTGCCACTAATAGCATGAGTCTGGAAGGCAAGATCAGGAGGTCATAGATGTACCCTTAAGAATAAAAAGAACATTCTACCAGGAAAACTATTATTTTGTTTAAAAGAAAAAAAAAAAATCTTCTCAAACAGATGTGGAATTGCTAATCAAAAAATTCTGTTGCAGTTGTATATTATCGAGTTAAAAAGTACTTTGTAGAGCTCTGGCAGCAATAACAATGACATATGTTTTGTGGTCAGAAAGGTCACTTTTATTCTTGTTGCTTCCAATTTAATATCTGGCTTTGAAACATTTTGCACACCTAGTCCATTTTCTATTTTATTATTCAGAGCTTATCATATTCTCATCAGTCTACCAAATGCATTTTTAGAAAAGGAAGTTCTAAGTTCAGGAAAAAAATAAGTATATATTTTTAAAACTCTGTACAATAATTTCTAAAAAATATACTCTATGCATTGGAAATAAGCTCAAAACTAAGTCTCAGTTCAGTTCAGTTCAGTCACTCAGTCGTGTTCGACTCTTTGCGACCCCATGAATCGCAGCACGGCAAGCCTCCCTGTTCATCACCATCTCCCGGAGTTCAC
>SJYT01049711.1:0-12145 GCA_006410635.1 Cephalophus harveyi
GTATTGCTGAAGCCTGGCTTGGAGGATTTTGAGCATTACTTTACTAGCATGTGAGATGAGTGCAATTGTGCGGTAATTGGAGCATTCTTTTGCATTGCCTTTCTTTGGGATTGGAATGAAAACTGACCTTTTCCAGTCCTGTGGCCACTGCTGAGTTTTCCAAATTTGCTGGCAGATTGAGTGCAGCACTTTCACAGCATCATCTTTCAGGATTTGAAACAGCTCAACTGGAATTCCATTACCTCCACTAGCTTTGTTCATAGTGATGTTTTCTAAGTCCCACTTGACTTCACATTCCAAGATGTCTGGCTCTAGATTAGTGATCACATCATCATGATTATCTGGGTCGTGAAGATCTCTTTTGTACAGTTCTTCCATGTATTCTTGCCACCTCTTCTTAATATCTTCTGCTTCTGTTAGGTCCATACCATTTCTGTCCTTTATCAAGCCCATCCTTGCATGAAATGTTCCCTTGGTATCTCTAATTTTCTTGAAGAGATCTCTAGTCTTTCCCATTCTGTTCTTTTCCTCTATTTCTTTTTCATTAATCACTGAAGAAGGCTTTCTTATCTCTTCTTGCTATTCTTTGGAACTCTGCATTGAGGTTCTATCTTTTCTTTTCTTCTTTGCTTTCTGCCTCTCTTCTTTTCACAGCTATTTGTAAGGCCTCCCTAGACAGCCATTTTGCTTTTTTGCATTTTTTTTTCCATGGGGATGGTCTTGATCCCTGTCTCCCATACAGTGTCATGAACCTCATTGCATAGTTCATCAGGCACTCTATCTATCAGATCTAGGCCCTTAAATCTATTCCTCACTTCCACTGAGGCTTACATCATTCATAATGTGTTTAAACATAAAAACCTCATCATTTCATACTTTTAAATCAATAAGTATCTGAATCAATTTACACTCCAGTTCCATATAGCTTAATTTAATGTGTTTTTGCTGAATTATAGTAACACTCAAAGTGGAGTAAATAGGTACAAAAATTTTATTCAAAAATTAAAAATTCAGTTAAATGACTGAGGATAAAGCAAATGTTAAACAGTATACATTCCAAGAAGCTATATATATATACATATACACATATATATATATTCTGAGAACCATCAACACATAATCAATTAAATCCTTAACACAAATGAATAAATTGTCTAAAATATCACTGGCCACAGACAAACTGTCTCACAAGAACAATCATTCTAGCTGATAGCAGAATGAGCTCTCTTCACAGATGGAAAGATGGAATACTAGATGATTACACATGTGACAAAGGCAATCAAGGAATTTGTGGTTACAATGTTAAACAAGCAAAATTTCTCTGAAAATCAAAAAGGCAAATTCTGAACCAAGAATCCTTGGAAAGTCAATCATAATTGATTTCTCAGTCACAAAATCCAATCAATTGCAAAGCAGCTGCTTCTCTCACATCCTGTTCACCATAACTTGACCCATGAAATGGCATTAAGTCTTAAATAAAGTAGAATTCCAGAAGCTTCCAAGGGCCTCTTTATTCCCAGGTCTCAAGTGTGAATAACCACCTGATGAGGAGTCCACAATCATAGAACTCATTCCACTGTAATGCCTTTTGCAGTTTCCACCAACTTTAGTGTACAGAAGAGTTGCCCAGCAGTTAATCCAAATGTCCTCCTAGATTTGAGGTGTTTTTTTTTTTTTTTTTTTTCAGAAATTTGAACCAGTTGGCCTGTAACTGGGCTTTCTCCATAGTCACACAATTCTTCAAGGAAATCTGATGGAGATTTACTGCTGCTGCTTTAAGTCTACATAAACAGTATACCAGGAAGAAAAAAAAATTTTTTTTTAATACAATAAAGAATCCTCAGGTAATGTGATACATTCTAGATGCACGCTTTTGGTGACTAGGTGAGAGACAGTAAAAACTGATTTGGAAAAGAAAATTTATAACTTCTGATCTCTGGTGTGCCTGAAAAATAAGGAAATCCAGGACTATAAAAACAATGGATGTCAAAACCAGTTTGAGCTTGATTTATGTTTCTATTTCAGGAGAATAAAACAACACTTTTCATTGAGAGTGATGTTATTGGGCTGCTGGTCTTATTTAGCCTGAAGTTTACTGTCCATCATCTTCATTCTTCATTGTAGACTTGGAGGCCTACATGCGACAGCTCCAAGGAACCATCATTTCTCAGAAGCTCTGGGCTCAGAAGCAATCAATGCAAAGAAATAGAGGAAAACGATAGAATGGGAAAGACTAGAGATCTCTTCAAGAAAATTAGGGATACCAAGGGAACATTTTATGCAAAGATGGGCTCAATAAAGGAAAGAAATGGTAGGAACCTAACAGAAGCAGAAGATATTAAGAAGAGGTGGCAAGAATACACAGAAGAACTGTACAAAAAAGAGCTTCACGACCCAGATAATCATGATGGTGTGATCACTCACCTAGAGCCAGACATCCTGGAATGTGAAGTCAAGTGGGCCCTAGAAAGCATCACTATGAACAAAGCTAGTGGAGGTGATGGAATTCCAGTTGAGCTATTTCAAATCCTGAAAGATGATGCTGTGAAAGTGCTGCACTCAACATGTCAGCAAATTTGGAAAACTCAGCAGTGGCCATAGGACTGGAAAAGGTCAGTTTTCATTCCAATCCCAAAGAAAGACAATGTTAAAGAAAGCTCCAACTACCACACAATTGCACTCATCTCACAAGCTAGTAAAGTAATGCTCAAAATTCTCCAAGTCAGGCTTCAGCAATACGTGAACCGTGAACTTCCAGATATTTAAGCTGGATTTAGAAAAGGCAGAGGAACCAGGGATCAAATTGCCAACATCTGCTGGCTCATCAAAAAAGCAAGAGAGTTCCAGAAAAACATCTATTTCTGCTTTATTGACTATGCCAAAGCCTTTGACTGTGTGGATCACAATAAACTGTGGACAATTCTGAAAGAGATGGGAACACCAGACCACCTGACCTGCCTCTTGAGAAATCTGTATGCAGGTCAGGAAGCAACAGTTAGAACTGGACATGGAACGACAGACTGGTTCCAAATACGAAAAGGAGTATGTCAAGGCTGTATATTGTCACCCTGCTTATTTAACTTATATGCAGAGTACATCATGAGAAATGCTGGGCTGGAGGAAGTAGAAGCTGGAATCAAGATTGCCAGGAAAAATATCAATAACCTCAGATATGCAGATGACACCACCCTTATGGTAGAAAGTGAAAAGGAACTAAGAAGCCTCTTGATGAAAGTGAAAGAGAAGAGTGAAAAAGTTGGCTTAAAGCTCAACATTCAGAAAATTAAGATCATGGCATCTGGTCCCATTACTTCATGGCAAATAGATGGGGAAACAGTGGAAACAATGGCAGACTTTATTTTTCTGGGCTCCAAAATCACTGCAGATGGTGACTGCAGCCATGAAATTAAAATATGCTTACTCCTCAGAAGGAAAGTTATGACCAACCTAGACAGCATATTAAAAAGCAGAGACTTTACTTTGTCAACAAAGGTCTGTCTATTCAAGGTTATGGTTTTTCCTGTGTTCATGTATGGTTGTGAGAGTTGGACTATAAAGAAAGCTGAGTGCTGAAGAATTGATGCTTTTGAACTGTGGTGTTGGAGAAGACTCTTGAGAGTCCCTTGGACTGCAAGGAGATCCAACCTGTCTATCCTAAAGGAGATCAGTCCTGGGTGTTTATTGGAAGGACCGATATTGAAGCTAAAACTCCAGTACTTTGGCCACCTGATGCTAAGAGCTGACTCACTGGAAAAGACCCTGATATTGGGAAAGACTGAGGGCAGGAGGACAAGGGGACAACAGAGAATGAGATGTTTGGATGGCATCACTGACTCAATGGACATGGGTTTGGGTGGACTCTGAGAATTGATGATGGACATGGAGGCCTGGCGTGCTGCAATTCATGGAGTCACAAAGAATCAGACATGACTGAGCGACTGAACTTAACTGAACTTGAAGAATCTAAGCTACTCCATTTTGTTAACAGGAAAACTCCATTTTGTAAGGTTCCAGGAAAAGAGCCTTTGGAAATCCAAGAGGCTTTGGAAATCCCCTGACCTCACCCCATTGCCCACGAGCCAATCGGACCCCAGACCAAAATCTCCTGACTTAATGCTCAGGAACTTGTGGTCTACCTAGACAATAGTGACCAATCAAGAACCAACACACAACCCTTCAAAAGAAAGTGACCAATCAGAGGTTCCCCTACCTAGAAATCCTTTTTTCCCATGTATACTCCCTATATAAGCAATGTAATCCAAAACCCAGGGCTCCTCCCTATAGCCACTGCATCGGTATCAGTGGGAGCCCCAACTCGAGCTTGTTCAAAAAAAAAACTCTCTTGCTTTTGCATCGGATATCGGCTCCCTGGTGGTCATTGGGAGATTTCGCGACTTGGGGGCTCATCTGGGATCTCCCACCGGCTCCACGGGAAGACCGATCNAGGGCTCCTCCCTATAGCCACTGCGTCGGTATCAGTGGGAGCCCCAACTCGAGCTTGTTCAAAAAAAAAACTCTCTTGCTTTTGCATCGGATATCGGCTCCCTGGTGGTCATTGGGAGATTTCGCGACTTGGGGGCTCATCTGGGATCTCCCACCGGCTCCACGGGAAGACCGATCGGAGAGTCATCTGCAGCCGGTAAGCTTTTTTCTGTCATTCTTTTCGTTTCTGACAGGGTCTATTTTCTGAGACCGGTATATGACACAGGCGGACGTGCCGTCGGGTCACCAGTGGGGGTCGCTGGGAGACGTCCCTGACCCTCTCGGAGGGGACGGAGTGCCCCTGTTGTCTGTAGACAATAGCGGGTCACTCCCGCTGAATGGCCGGAGGCCGTCGTCTTTCAGTTTTGCCTCCGGACTCCCAGAGGTGTATTTCTCCTGTCTCTCTGTCTGTGTGGCTGTTCGTATTGTCTGTGTTAATTTACCAACATCTGACTGATCCAGGGACGATGGGGCAACGCCATTCTAGCCCCACACCTCTATCCTTGGTTACTGATAATTTTAAGGAGGTCATGATGCGCGCTCATGACCTCAGTGTAGAAATTAAAAGGAATGAATTAATCACTTTTTGCAGTGCAGAATGGCCGACCTTCCATGTAGGCTGGCCCTCAGAAGGCCCTTTTGACTTGGGAACTGTACACCGAGTCCGAGATATCATCTTCCGACTGAGGCTCGGACACCCTGACCCAGTTCCCTATATCATAGTATGGGAAAATATCATATTGCACCTCTGCTCCTTGGGTAAAACCTTTTTTGCCTCAACAGGGATTTTCTACCACTCAGGTGTTGGCGACACGTGTAGGAAAGAACCCGAAGAATCCCAAGGAGCCTGAACCAACGGCGCCGCTATACCCCATCTTGCAGGGGGGAATTGTTAGGGGAAGCACACTGATTGAAACCGCCCACCCTGTCCAGGCACCATAGTAACCATTTGCATGAGTTGTTTTATGACAGGAGATCCGGATAAGGAATACAGAACTAATAAGCCTCCACCAACCGGAAGAGTTTGGGAAAGGTCTAAAGGAGACACCGCGTATCAGTCCACTTTCCAGAACCACCATAAAACCCGACATTGCGAGCCACGCGGCAGAGCAGTTCTTCTGGGTTTCCTTACTCTGCTGCTCTCCACCCGTGTGCCCTTTCCCAATAAAATCTCTTGCTTTGTCAGCACATGTGTCTGCTCCGACAATTCCTTTCCAAGTGTTAGACAAGAGCCCAGTTTCGGGACCTGGAAGGGGTCCCTCTTCCTGCAACAAATGGTGACTCTGGTGGGACTCTTCTTTGCCGAGACTGACATCCTGACCACATGAGGTACTCAGGGGCCAGCTTGTCTGCCAATGGACCAGACCCAGCGGCCTCAACTGGGACCCTTTTGTCCTTGGTCTTCTCCTGATGCGGACAACTGGCCAGAGTGCCCCGACCAGTAAGGAACAAGAGACTTTATTGATCTCCCCCCTTCCCTCTCTCTTTCTTCTCCTTAACCCTTCCTATCCTTCCTTGTTTTTCTAGTCCCCCGGTCCTGGACGCAGGAATCTGGTTGAAGGGCCCTCAGCCTGAGCTGAGGATTGGACACTGATCACCTCCTCTTGGCAGAGAACTTGAATTCTGGTTCTGATTTCTGATAGGGCTGAGTTCCAGTCCTCTCTTCTCTGGAGGCCCAGGGAAAAGTCCCGAAACGCCTGGGTATCTGTAGGTGGCAAGAGACGTCTGTAAGGCTACCCCTTTTGCCCCCCTCTCCCGCCTCCTCCCCCTTCTTTTTCAACCTGGCTTCCTTTCCTCCCTTGAAATCTTTGATTTTAGTACTTAGATTTGAAGTTCTGTGTCTCTATAGGAGGTTTTCTGAGAAACTGTATTCTTGTATTTAAGGGCTTCCCTGGTGGAGCCGAGGTTAAAGCATCTGCCTGCAATATGGGAGACCTGGGTTCAATTCCTGGGTTCAAGATCCCCTGGAGAAGGAAATGGCAACCCACTCCAGTATTCTTGCCTACAGAATCCCATGGACAGAAAGGCTTGGTGGGCTACAGTCCATGGGTCGCAAACAGTCGGATACGACTGAGCGAATTCACTTTCACTTTGATAAGGACTGCAGTACTTTTGCCTGGAAAATCCCATGGACAGAGGAGCCTGGTGGGCTGCAGTCCATGGGGTCGCTGAGTCAGACACGACTGACTGACTTTGACTTTTCACTTTCATGCATTGGAGAAGGAAATGGCAACCCACTCCAGTGTTCTTGCCTGGAGAATCCCAGGGATGGCGGAGCCTAGTGGGCTGCCATCTGTAGGGTCGCACAGAGTCGGACACGACTGAAGCGACTTAGCAGCAGCAGCAGCCAGGTTTATATGTGCGTGTTTTAACTCTGTGTTCTGCATTGTGATTTTTGATGGCCATTTTGCTTTGTCTGGCCACCATGTGGTTAAGACCTGCCATCATTTTGTTAGAACTTGATTTTCTTTCCCTGTGCCTTGAGACCAGCGCTCTCAGGAACACTTATCTAGACCATCTCTAACTCCTGACACTGAGGAAAAAGGGGAAAAAAAGACTTGAAGCTAGATCTTGCACTGTGTCTGTCTAAATATGTCTTGGTATGTCTCTGTCTCTGGGTAATATTTTTGAGGTTAATTTGTATATGAGCTCTATTTATTTGGCTTAAAAAAAGGTAAGCACTTACAAATCAAGTAATTATAAATTAAACAATAAATTCCAGGTTCATGTGAACTGGGAAATATTCAATGTTAAATACCTGATATTAATGTTTGTTTGTTGACCTATCTAATATAGACATGTCTTAGAATAATTAATGTTAAGTAGAATATTTTCATTGTACCTAGGTTTAATGTAAGTTAAATATTATATCTGTTACAAGTTTGTCAACAAGGAAATTACCTCAAGTGAAAAAAAAACTTCCTAAATAGAACTCTTTTGAAGTTCTTTTGATCTCTAGCTAACTTTGGGGTGCTTCAGAGGGCCCCTGGAACATCCCAAAGAGAGATATTAAACTGTGTTTATTTGGTTGGCTAAATTACATGGAAAATATTATCAAATGAGTAATAAATCCGCTCATGTTATAATGTATGGTAAAATAACTAATACAGATATACTAGAAATTATATGGAGTTTTTAACATTCTGATATGTCCTGGTATTTTAATGGAAAACCTGATGACTTCACAAAAGTTAGCAAAAGGACTGAATGAACCAGCGAATATGCTTGTAACTTTTATGGTTTCTATCTGAAAAATTATGGGTTTGAATCTTATGTTTTCAGGGAGTAGGGAAAATCTTCCTCTCAAACTAATTATGACAATACTTTGGTAAAATTAAATGTTATAAACAAAACAATTGTATTTGCTATCTGACTCCTCCAAAAATTAGAAGTTCTTAAGTTTCCAGTAAGTTTATCAAATGAGTTAGGAAGGTTATCTCATGGGTACAAAAATCTCAAGAAATTTTTGAGACCTTAAAAAGGGAAGAATTCACCTAGATTTGTTAGGCAAAATCTGTGATAAGCCTTTGGTGTGAGTTTCCCAGCCCTGTTTTATTTTAAAAGTTCAGTCTAAGACTCTATAAATGTTTCAGCAAAATAAAAAGCCTATAATCAATTATGGTTATAAAAATCATCAGACCAAAATCAGTGAGAACAGACATATTTTGCAAACAAACTAGCCTTAATTTAGTTATATTTAATAAAAATAAGATTAACTTTAAGAAGAAAAAGATATTTCAAAATGTTAAATACCAGTTTGTTAATGGAGGTCTTCATCTAGTAAGACTCATCTCTTAGATAGTTCTTTGCTGTTATGTGATGTTAATGTAAAATTTAATTGAATTCTTGAAGAACACCCTGTTTGTTTCTGAAGCTTATCTCAGTAATCTGTCTTTGGATGAAGATCAGATGCCTCATGACCTGCAACCAGGACTGGAAAAAGACATAATTTAAGGGACTGTCTCCAACATGGATGGAAGGACTTTTTTATCAGGAGAAACTACATTACACCAGGATGAGAAGTCAACGACATCAGAGGTAGAGAGCTTCCCCAAGATGCTGGACCTGATTCATATGATCATTTATGTTTTCTTGACTTCTTAGACCTTTGCATATAAGTCAAATGCTTTTCTATCATAGGCCTGATCCTATGCTAGTTTTAAAAATCAATCCAGTTGTTGGGTTTGTGGCAAATTACCTGTGTCTAGTTCTGGGTTACCTTGGTAAATTTCTCTACTACCAGACTCCAACTGGTTGGCCCTGAGAAAATGTACTTAAAAAAATTATAGTCATATTCAGGTCACTGTGATATTACTAGATAGGATCCCCTCACTGGGCCAATTAATAATGCTTGCTCTGACTCTGGCTATAAATTTGAGCTTTTTTCTATTACCCAAGCTCAATCAGAACAAGAAAAGTTTCCACAAAGGAGGGGAAAATCTCCCACAATTATGGGATGGATTTATATAGATAACACTAGGCTACAGTAATTTGTTTAAAGTCTCCTCTGTGTTGGAAAAAAAAAAAATTGAATCATACTAAAGATAATCAGTCTAGTAACACTAGAAAACTGGGCTATGCACCTTATAGATGGTGCCAATATATAATTTCCCTGGAAGATAAAGATTCTACAGGGCAGACTAAGTCAGATGACCTGAAGATATACTGGGCTGCATCTAATGGAAGTTCTTAACATAAGTCTTACTTGTGACTTTACTAATACTGCTGGCTATGTTATTTGTATTTCACCTGTTTTACAAAATTGCTGTTTCTTACACTGTCAAATATGTGTGTGAGGCCTCTAAAAGAATAATATATAGTTCCATATGAGATCGATGACGGTAACAGTGTAACTCTAGATATGGCAAGAAGCAACAAGAGGGAATATTTTCCTGGACCAAGAAGCTAGTAAGACAGGTGGTCCAGAGAATTTCGGATACTGTTTTATGGCCTAGTCTAGTAACAGCCTATTGAGTGGCCTGTCAACAAAATCTTTGCCAAACCTGAGAATGGACATTCTCAGCACCATGGGATAAAATGGTCATGAAATGCCCCCCTCAAAATCATGGTCAAGTTTATGAGCAAAAAGGGGCTCTGTCAACAGAAGACTGACACTTGCCATCTACATCTACAAAGATTAAATCATGGCTGCTGCAACTGCTGAAAGATATGGCAAGAAGCAACAAGAGGGAATATTTTCCTGGACCAAGAAGCTAGTAAGACAGATGGTCCAGAGAATTTTGGATACTGTTTTATGACCTTGTCCAGTAACAGCACACTGAGTTGCCTGTCAGTAGAATCTTTCCCAAACTTGAGAATGGACATTCTCAGCACCATGGGATAAAATGCTCATGAAATGACCCCCTCAAAATCTTGGTCAAGTTTATGAGCAAAAAGGGGCTCTGCCAATTGAAGATTGACACTTGCCATCTACATCTACAAAGATTAAATCATGGCTGCTGCAACTGCTGACTTTCAACGCCCCTGAAAGGAGTTCAGGGTGAAAATCAGGAATGAGGCTCTCTGTGCTCTGGGAAAAACTCGCAGAACAGGCCTTCAGATAGTTAGGCATTTTCAGGAGAAGATTTTATGAGTCCTAATTCTTGCATCTTCTCGTACCTAGAGAAACACTGATGTCATTAACGGTGAAATCTGCTTCGGCTATTAAGGAAAAGTTTACAATTAAAAGTCGAAATAGAGTAGCTATGGTTCAGATATCCTGGAAAATAACTAGGTAAAAAAAAAAAAAAAAAAAACTGGTTAGAGTCAACTAGGTCCAAGATGGCAGAGCTGATTTTCACTAGACCTTGAGCCTCGATATTTATGCCCATTGTGACTTATCAACAAGCTAAGTGATACACCCATCGACATTGACTAAATCTTACCAAATGTTCTAAACCCTTTTAATTGATCTTTTTGATAAAAATTCCTAAATAGAACTCTTTTGAAGTTCTTTTGATCTCTAGCTAACTTTGGGGTGCTTCAGAGGGCCCCTGCTGCTGCTGCTGCTAAGTCACTTCAGTCGTGTCCGACTCTGTGCAGTCCCATAGACGGCAGCTCACCAGGCTCCTCTGTCCCTGAGATTCTCCAGGCAAGAACACTGGAGTGGGTTGCCATTTCCTTCTCCTCAGAGGGCCCCTGGAACATCCCATAGAGAGATATTAAACTGTGCTTATTTGGTTGATTAAATTACATGGAAAAGATTATCAAATGAGTAATATATCCACTCATGTTATAGTGTATGGTAAAATAACTAATACAATATCCTAGAAATTATGTGGAGTTTTTAGCATTCTAATATGTCCTGGTATTTTAATGGAAAACCTGATGACTTCACAAAAGTTAACAAAAGGACTGAATGAACCAGTGAATATGCTTATAACTTTTATGGTTTCTACCTAAAAATTTATGGGTTTGAATCTTATGTTTTCAGAGAGTAGGGAAAATCTTCCTTTAAAACTAATTATGACAATACTTTGGTAAAATTAAACACTATAAACAAAACAATTATATTTTCTGACTCCTCTAAAATTGGAAGTTCTTAGGTCTCCAGTAAGTTTATGAAATGAATTAGGAAGGTTATCTCACGGGTACAAAAATCTCAACAAATTTTTGAGACCTTAAAAAGGGAAGAATTCACCTAGATTTGTTAGGCAAAATCTGTGACAAACCTTTGGTGTGAGTTTCCCAGTCCTGTTTTATTTTAAAAGTTGCCTGAGACTCTATAAATGTTTCAGCAAAATAAAAAGCCTATAATCAATTATGGTTATAAAAATCATCAGACCTAAATCAGTAAGAATAGACCTATTTTGCAAACAAACTAGCCTTAATTTGGTTATATTTAATAAAAATAAGGATAACTTTAAGGAGAAAAAGATATTTCAAAATGTTAAATACCAGTTTGTTAATGGAGGTCTGCATCTAGTAAGACTCATCTCTTAGATAGTTCTTTGCTGTTATGTGATATTAATGTAAAATTTAATTGAATTCTTGAAGAACACCCTAAGTATTTTTCTGAAGCTTATCTCTGTAATCTATCTTTGGAAGAAGATCAGATGCCTCATGACCTGCAACTAGGACTGGAAAAAGACATAATTTAAGGGACTGTCTCCAACATGGATGGAAGGATTTTTTATCAGGAGAAACTGCACTACACCAGGATGAGAAGATGATGACATCAGAGGTAGACAGCTTCCCCAAGATGCTGGACCTGATTCATATGATCATTTATGTTTTCTTGACTTCATAGACCTTTGCATATAAGTCAAATGCTTTTCTATTATAGGCCTGATCCTATGTTAGTTTTAAAAATCAATTCAATTGTTGGGTTTGTGGCCAATTACCTGTGTCTAGTTCTGGCTTACCTTGGTAAATTTCTCTACTACCAGACTCTAACTGGTTGGCCCTGAGAAAATTTACTTAAAAAAATTATAGTCATATTAAGGTCAATGTTATATTACTAGATAGGATCCCCTCACTGGGCCAATTAATAATGCCTGCTCTGACTCTGGCTATAAATTTGAACTTTTTTTCTATTACCCAAGCTCAATCAGAATAAGAAAAGTTTCCACAAAAGAGGGGGAAGTCTGTCACAATTATGGGATGGATTTATATAGATAACACCAGGCTACAGTAATTTAGGTTTAAAGTCTCCTCTGTGTTG
>SJYT01049721.1:0-48422 GCA_006410635.1 Cephalophus harveyi
TTTTTCTGGAACTCTCTTGCTTTTTCCATGATCCAGCGGATGTTGGCAATTTGATCTCTGGTTCCTCTGCCTTTTCTAAAGCCAGCTTGAACATCAGGGAGTTCACGGTTCACGTATTGCTGAAGCCTGGCTTGGAGGATTTTGAGCATTACTTTACTAGCATGTGAGATGAGTGCAATTGTGCGGTAATTGGAGCATTCTTTTGCATTGCCTTTCTTTGGAATTGGAATGAAAACTGACCTTTTCCAGTCCTGTGGCCACTGCTGAGTTTTCCAAATTTGCTGGCATATTGAGTGCAGCACTTTCACAGCATCATCTTTCAGGATTTGAAACAGCTCAACTGGAATTCCATCACCTCCACTAGCTTTGTTCGTAGTGATGCTTTCTAAGGCCCACTTGACTTCACATTCCAAGATGTCTGGCTCTAGATGAGTGATCACATCATCATGATTATCTGGGTCGTGAAGATCTTTTTTGTACAGTTCTTCTGTGTATTCTTGCCACCTCTTCTTAATATCTTCTGCTTCTGTTAGGTCCATACCATTTCTGTCCTTTATCGAGCCCATCCTTGCATGAAATGTTCCCTTGGTATCTCTAATTTTCTTGAAGAGATCTCTAGTCTTTCCCATTCTGTTCTTTTCCTCTATTTCTTTGCATTGATCGCTGAAGAAGGCTTTCTTATCTCTTCTTGCTATTCTTTGGAACTCTGCATTCAGGTGCTTATGTCTTTCCTTTTCTCCTTTGCTTTTCCTCTCTTCTTTTCACAGCTATTTGTAAGGCCTCCCCAGACAGCCATTTTGCTTTTTTGCATTTCTTTTCCATGGGGATGGTCTTGATCCCTGTCTCCCGTACAATGTCATGAACCTCATTCCATAGTTCTTCAGGCACTCTATCTATCAGATCTAGGTCCTTAAATCTATTCCTTACTTCCACTGTATAATCATAAGGAATTTGATTTAGGTCATACCTGAATGGTCTAGCAGTTTTCCCTACTTTCTTCAATTTGAGTCTGAATTTGGTAATAAGGAGTTCATGATCTGAGACACAGTTAGCTCCTGGTCTTGTTTTTGTTGACTGTATAGAGCTTCTCCATCTTTGGTTGCATAGAATATAATCAATCTGATTTCGGTACTATCATACCACCTGAAAATAGTGAGTTCTACTTTTTTTCTTCCAATTTTTGATGTTAAAAAATTTTTTTTTCTTATCTGCTTGTGGTGGCTAGAACTTACAAGACTATTGTAAATAGAAGTTGCAAGAGTGGGCATCTTGATGTGTTGTTTCTGGTCTTAGAGGAAAATCTTTCAGCACTTCACCACTGAGTATGATGTTGGCTATGGGTTTGTCATAAATGGCCTTTATTATGTTGGGATATGTTCCCTCTACACTAACTCTGATAAGAGTTTTTATCAGAAATGGATTTTTAAAAGACTTGACAAAAAGGTTTTGTCAAGTTCTTTCTCTGCATCTATAGAAATGCTCATGTGCCTTTTTTCCTTCCTTTTGTTAGTACAGTGTATCACATTGATTGATTTGTGGATATTCAACCATCTTTGCATTTCTGGACTGTATCTCCCTTGATCATGGTGAAGTGAAGTGAAGTGAAGTTGCTCAGTCGTGTTTGACTCTGCAACCCCATGGTCTGTAGCCTACCGGGCTCCTCCGTTCATGGGATTCTCCAGGCAAGAATACTGGAGTGGGTTGCCATTTTCTTCTCCAGGGGAACTTCCCAATCCAGGGATTGAACCCAGGTCTCCTGCATTGTAGGCAGATGCTTTACCGTCTAAGCCACAAGGGAAGCCCTTGATCATGCTATATGATCCTTTTAAGCTATTGTTAAAATTTATTTGTTAATATTTTATTGAGCATTTTAAATTTATATTTATCAGAGATATTGGCCTGTAATTTTCTTTTTTTGTAGTGTTTTTGGTTTTGGTATCAGGGTAATGGTAACCTTACAGAATGAATTTGGGAGTATTCCTGCCTCTTCAAATTTTTAGAATAAAATACCTAGGAATAAACTTAACCAAGGAAGTGAAAGACCTATAACTCTGGAAACTATAAAACACTGAAGGAGGAAATTGAAGATGATACAAAGAAATGGAAAGATATCCCATGTTCATGGATTGGAAGAATTAATATTGTTAACATTTCCATACTACTCAAAGCAATATACTGAGTCAATGCAATCTCTTTCAAAATACCCATGACATTTTCCCCATAACTAGAATAAATAATTCTAAAATGTATATGGAACCACAAAAGACTGAAACAATCTTGAAAAAAGAACAAAGGTTTCAAGCTCCCTGACTTCAGATTATGCTACAAGCTACTCAAAATAGCATGGCAGTGGCACAAAAACAGACACACAGATCAATGGAACAGAAGTAAGAGCTCAGAAATGGACTCATGCATGCACTTATGGTCAATTCATTTATGACAAAGAAGACAAGAATTTGCAATGGAGGGGAAATATAGTCTGTTCAATAAATGATGCTAGGAAAACTGGATAGCTACTTGTAAAAAAATGAAGTTAGATCATTCACTAACACTGTATACAAAAATCAGCTTAAAATGGATTAAAGACCTAAATGTAAGACCTAAAACAAACAAACAAAAATTCTAGACGAGAACATAGGCATAGCACACTAACATAAATTGTAGAAATATTGTTTGGGGTCTGTCTCCCAAGGCAGAAGAAACAAAAGCAAAACCAAATAAATGGGACCTAATTAAACTTAAAAGATTCTGCACAGAAAAGGAAACCATTGATAAAATAAAAGACAGCCTACCGAATGGGAGAAAATATTTGCAAATGATATGACTGATAAGAGCTTAATATCCAAAATATATAAATAGCTCATACAGCTCAATGCTAAAAAATAAGAATCTGATTTAAAAATGGGCATAAGACCTGAGTAGATATTTTTCCATAAAAGATATACAGATGGTCAAAAAGCTTAACACTGTTAATCACCAGAAAAGTGCAAGCCAAAACCGTAATGAGACATGTCACCTCACTCCTGTCAGAATGGCTAATGTCAAAGAGTCTGTGCTGTGCTAAGTTGCTTCAGTCATGTCAGACTCTTGCAATCCCATGGATTGTAGCCCACCAGGCTTCTCTGTCCTTGGGATTTCCCAGGCAAGAATACTGGAGTGGATTGCCATTTTCTTCTCCACAAAAAGTCTACAAACAACAAATTATGGTGAGGACATGGAGAAAAGAGGACCCTAGTACATTGTTGATAGGAACATAAATTGATGCAGCTACTGTGAAAACAGAATGCAGGTTCCTCAAAAAACTAAAAATAGAACTATCATGCTGCTGCTGCTGCTGCTAAGTCGCTTCAGTCGTGTCCGACTCTGTGCGACCCCATAGACGGCAGCCCACCAGGTTCCCCCGTCCCTGGGATTCTCCAGGCAAGAACACTGGAGTGGGTTGCCATTTCCTTTTGATCCATCAATTCCACTCCTCGGTATATATCCAGAGAAAACTGAAAATATTAATTCAAAAGATACATGTACCCCAATGTTCACAGCAGCATTATTTACAATAGGTAAGATATGGAAACAACCTAAGTGTCTGTCAATAGATGCACGGATAAAGGAGATGTGGTATACACACATACATGCACACATGCGCGCGCACACACACACACACACACATACACGCACACGCATGCACGCACACACACACACACACAGACACACACCCCACACACTGGAATACTACTCAGCCACAGAAAAGAAAGAAATTCTGACATTTGCAACAACACGGATGGATATAGACGTTATTATTCTTAGTGAGGTAAGTCAGAGAGAGAGAAAAATACTGTTATATATGTGATGTATGTTATTACTTATATGTGGAATCTAAAAAATAAAACTAATTAATGAATATAAGCAGAAATAGACTCTCAGACACAGAAAACAAATATACTTTTGTTTTGGTTGCCAGTGGTGATAAAGAAGGGGGGAGTGGCAAGATAGGGTAATGGGATTAAAAGAAATAATCTACTATGTATAAAATGAATAATCAACAAGGATATATTGTATGACACAGAGAAATATAACTGCTATTTTATGATAATGGTAGATGGAGTAAAATCTATAAAAATACTGAATCACTCTTCTGTATACCTGAAACTAATATTATATTTCAATTATACTTCAATTAAAAATAAATAAAAGTATATTTTTATTAAAAATCATATAAAATCTGCCATCTTAATTATTTTTTAAATGCACAATTTAGAGGCATTAAGTGCATTCTCATTGTTGTGCGGTCATCACCACTATTCATTTCCTAAACTTTTTCACTTTCCAAAACTGAAACTATGGTCCCACTAAAAGAAATAGCTCCTCATTCTCTCCTCTGCCTCGCCCCCAAGTTCCTGGTAACCTCTATTCTACTTTCTGTTTCTATTAATATGACTATTTTAGATATCTCAGATAAAAACTGTATGCAATTAAGGTCAATGTAAGCTTTATTTTAAATGAAAGAATTAATATATGTTTCATTAACAGGAAAGTATTCAAATCTTATTTTGTCTATTTAATCTATTGAACTGATGGATATAAAACACATTTTCCTACTTTCTGCATTTCTTCATTTCCTTTGCAGTTCTTTTATTTTTCTTTATATAATATGTATCTTGTTCTTTGGCTCATAATGTATATATGATTATTGTAATTTAACTGTGCCATTGATGAATATAAAATCTTTCTTTGACCTCATTTTAAGGATTTAGGCTTCAACTCTCCTTTGTATGATATTAATACACCAACACTGTTTTCTTCTGTTATTGTTTTCATACTATAAGTGAGTGAAGTCGCTCAGTCGTGTCCGACTCTTTGCGACCCAGTGGACTGTAACCTACCAGGCTCCTCCGTCCATGGGATTTTCCAGGCAAGAATACTGGAGTGGGTTGCCATTTCCTTCTCCAGGGGATCTTCCCAACCCAGAGGTTGAACCCGGGTCTCCCGCCTTGCAGGCAGACACTTTAACCTCTGAGCCACCAGGGAAGCATCCTAACACAAGCATGGGCCCAAACTCGCTTCATTCTGAGAAAACCCCAGGCGAGCCGGGGGCTACAGACTTGAGAGCAGGAACAGAGTTTTCCTCGCGGGAGGAAGGACCACCTCTGCACACAGGGGCCCTGGCCACTGCCCCCCAGTCCCACTGACACAAGGCCAAGGGCTCTAAGGAAATGCTGCCTCACTGGGTAGGGACACCAAGCCCCGGCGAGTGTGGGGCAGGGCCAGTGGGAGATGCTCAGACAGAGGGAACTGGGGATGTTTGAAAGGCAGGTCCAGGGAGAAAGCGGGGGGGGAGGCCTCCCATATTAATATTTATTCTTTTACTATTAAACATTCTAAATTATCTCTTGCTGCTGCTGCTGCTCTCTTCAGTTGTGTCTGACTCTGTGAGACCCCATAGACGGCAGCCCACCAGGCTCCCCCGCCCCTGGGATTCTCCAGGCAAGAACACTGGAGTGGGTTGCCATTTCCTTCTCCAGTGCATGAAAGTGAAAAGGGAAAGTGAAGTCGCTCAGTCGTGTCCGACTCTTCGCGACCCCATGGACTGCAGCCTACCAGACTCCTCCGCCCGTGGGATTTTCCAGGCAAGGGTACTGGAGTGGGGTGCCATTGCCTTCTCCAAAATTATCTCTTAGGTATGTCTTTTTTAAAGCTGTATATTTGTTTGGTATCAAATCTGATAGTAGTTCCTTTTGGTAAGGAGATACCATTCCCTATGTGGAGTACTAAGTTTGTAAGGAGTAACAAGCTTATCCTATTTCCACTTGCTGCCACAACTGTTATGCTTGGCTTTACTGTTGTCATTTTATTTTTAATATTCTAATTTTCTTTGCTTCCTTGTGGATTCTTTTGTGTGTTTTTGATACAAACACTGTATTTTGTTTGATTTTATCTTTTGTAGGAATTCAAGAGGGAAAAATCTTGCTTTAAATGGTACAATGATTGCCTTTTAAATTTGTCAAGCAACTATATTTAGCCTTTGTTTTTCAGATCATCTACTTGACCTCCCCTTCCACCCACTAGGAACTTAGTATCACTTTCCTTGCCCTGCTCACCTACCCACTTTTTGTTTCCTCATCTTTTTTTTTCCAGTGATTTTCATTTATTTTATTTTTAGTAATAAAATTTTTTCTATCTTGTACATGATTGAACACATATTTTGCTTTAAAATTAACAGTCACTATTGAAGAAACAATGGTTTATTTTTCTAATCAAGTGACCAAGCTGCTGAATCTTAAGGCCTCAACAAGTGTTGCATCTTATTATTTTCGTTGAACAATAAGACCTTCTATTCCTGTATATATCAATGTTGTTTCTCCAGTGGTTTCCATTTGCCAGGTTTAACATGGTGGCTACTACTTTCAGGGGATTCTATCAGGTGGATCCTCATTTCCACTGCAATAGCTGTTGGCAATCTTTCATCAAAAGTCCATCCATTAGGACTTCTCTATCATGGCTGGCCAAGGAGTCCTGTTTTGGCAGCCAGGGCTTCATTCTGCTGAATATGATATTCCTGAGATCTCATAGATGTTTGTTGAGTCATTTTTAAATACTTCTGTAAGCAATGTTCTGAACAGGTGGTCTCTTCAGGTTTTACTTCTTTTCTTATAAAGTCTTTAACACAGTCCAAAAAGCAGGTTTCTATAAATTTACTGTAGGTTCCAAGAAATTCCTTAAAATGTTTTATCTGATTAGATTCTAGTATTTGTGCAGCCGTATTCATTTGGTACATTATTAGTCACCTTTTTTGATGCATGAGTTTCCTTTCTGTTCTGGAAAAGTAGTCGTCCAATCTTTGCTTGAATGTCTCCAGTAAGGCCTGATTTCTTACTTAAGGATAGGCTCTCGCATCCGACATCATAAGAGCCTGGGGGGCTGTGTTGCCAGTCGACTCTCTGTTTCCTCATCTTTTTAATTCTGGTCCAGGAATACTGATCCAAATTGTTCTTATACAAGTATTCCATTTTTATTATACATATTTTCCCATACTTTATTGAGCTTTTTCAATACAAAGCATTATAATTTTAAAGCAATTATTTACATTTATATTTGTGCATTTGATTGATTTAAATACCCATCACCAAAGTTTTTTAATGCTATGATTTTCCCATTATTGATTTTCTCTTCTGTATCATTTGTGAGCCATCTGGAGAATGGCTTTTGCTCTTTTCTTAGGGCAAGCAAAAGAGTAGGGTGAGCCCTGAAGTCTTGCACATGAGGTTTTTTCCCTACTGTCTTCATACTTCAATAACAATTTTTTTCTGGAAATAGGATTATTGAGCTACAATCTTTCTCATCAATAACCTGTAGTCATTGTTCTGTGGATTTCTACAGTTTGGTTTTATGGGTGTGAAGTTTGAGGTTTGTCTGATTTTTAATTCTTTTGTAAATGACTTTCATATTATCATTGCTGTATATCGATAAGATTTTTAAAGTCTCGATTTAAAGACATTCCAGAGTAGCATTTATTTTAATTAATTTTACTGTAACTCAGTGAGTCCAGTTAATCGTCCCATATGAACAATCTGTTGTAGATCAAAGCTTTATTTTCAATATTTAATAATTTAATACTTATAGTTAATATTTACTTATTGCTGCTGCTGCTGCTGCTGCTGCTAAGTCGCTTCAGTCGTGTCCGACTCTGTGCGACCCCATAGACAGGAGCCCAACAGGCTCCCCTGTCCCTGGGATTCTCCAGGCAAGAACACTGGAGTGGATTGCCATTTCCTTCTCCATTGTGTGAAAGCGAAAAGTGAAAGTGAAGTCGCTCAGTCGCATCCAACTTCTAGCGACCCCAAGGACTGCAGCCTACCAGGCTCCTCCATCCATGGGATTTTCTAGGCAAGAGTACTGGAGTGGCTTGCTATTGCCTTCTCCGTTACTTATTGCTACTGTATCTATTATTTTAATTTCTTCTTCAAGAATATCTAGAAGCCTTTCATCCAACAGAGACTTAGTGAGGGACAGCTTATGTGCCAGACACTATTCTAGGCCCTTAGAAGTTTCATCAATGAGCAACACAAGGACCCCTGCTCTCAAAGAGCTTAAAATTCTGCCAGGAGAAACAGACAAAACAGTACATAGAACAAACATGTAAACTATACAGTGGAGAACACAGGCAAGGGATCTTAAGGGAGTTTGTGATATTTAATTGGTTCTTGCTGAGACAATGAGATACATTTTTTTCTTTTTCTGGTTTTCATATACATTTTTTTTCACTTTATTCTTCACTGGTTGCAAAAGGGTACCTTCTCTGTGCTTTGGGGGCTGCTTCCATGTTCATATTCTATAACCAGGATTCGATTTTACATAGTGTCATTTCTCCTCTCTTTTATCCTTATGCTGTTACACTTTGTTGTTTCATGAAATCTTAAATGGTTTATCTAGCCCACATCCTTTTCTAGTTTTTAATGGTAGTAAGAACACTTAACATGAGTTTTCCTTTCTAACGAATGTAAAGTGCAAAAAAATAAAAGAAAAAATTTAAAGTGCATAAAGTACAGTATTGTTAACTATAGGCACAATATTGGATAGCTGATCTCTAGAACTTATCTTCATAACTAAAACTCTATTCCTGTTGAACAGAAACTCCCTACTTCCTCCTGCCCCATCCCTCGGCAACCACCATTTTACTGTTTCTATGAGTTTGACTGTTTTAGATCTCTTATATAAATGGAACAGTCTTTGTCCTGTGACTAGCTAATCTCATTTAACACAGTGTCTTCCAGCTTCATCCATGTTGTAGCATGTCAGAATCCTCTTCTTTTTAAAGGCTAAAAAGGTATATGTATATACCACATTTTCTTTATCCATTCATCCATCAAGAGACATTTAGGTTGCTTCCATATCTTTGCTATTTGATTAATGCTGCAAAACCCACAGTAGTGCAGAGAGAGATCTCTGAGATTTTGAGTTCAGCTCTTTTGAATCAATACCCGGAGTAGGATTGCTAGATCCCGCGCTGGTTCTGTTTTCTTATGTCTGCTCTCCTCTGGCTTGTTTCCTATGTGTGGGTTCTTCTTGCTCAATATAAGTCACGTGTTCTTGTGCCATTGTGTAGATGATAAACAGATATCTTTAAAATATTTCTAATTTCTGAAGAAAATTATACTAAAAGATATGCTTTTTCTCAAGATAAAGATTCTGTTTCCTTCACGAAGCAGGTCTTCAGAGGCCTCTTATTACTTTGTTGTTATGTGTATATTCCTTAGCAGAGGCCAGCTCCATCTCACACCTGTCCCTGACAGGCTGTCACCTGGCCTACCGCCTGAGCCCCACCGCCTCCTGGATGATGACCATCCGCCACAGCTCAACCCTGGAGCCAACTTGAGGTGCACATGCAATCTCTAATGATGTTGGGCAGAGGCTGTGTCCACCTTCTCCAGGTTTTCAAGATGACAGGTGGGTCAGATGCCACTTGGTCTTCCTTGTGGGGATGATGTGCATTCAAAGGCACCAAACAGCTCAGACCAGCCCTCCTCTTCCTACATGGTGCACCCTGAAAGTGAAGGCTGTTGACTCTGAACGTGCTGACAAAGTGAGAAGCATGTTGGCTGAGTGAGAAACCAGAAGATGGTCTAGTGTTCTGGAACCCGCTCTGTTTCTTTTGTACAGAAAGCATGTTTCCCACACCATGTTTCACTGTCATTCTCCCAGGGGAGGCCACATCTGGTAAATAAGAGTAGATTTTGTCTATAGTGGTTTTTCCACCACACAAAGCACCCCCTGCCAAGTTCATCCCTGACTGCAGAGCTGGTCATAGAGATTCACTGTACTGATGGACTTGCATCAGTTGGAGAGCACAATCTTTCCTCCCATATTTCCGAGGGCTCAGGTACTGCGACATGACAAAGTGTGGGAGAGGGGTTCCTGGTTCCCAGGGCACTGTGAAGCCCATCCGCCGACTTTGGGGAACTGTGGTTTTGCACGGTCATAAGCACAGACGAAGACAGCGGCATGGTGCAGCTTCCTGTTGAGACACATGTTTGCTGGCAACACTTCTGATTCTTTTGACACTAGAAGAGGGAAGGAGTCTCTCTACTAAAGTTTATAGAAGATTACACAGGGGCGATTCCTCGGTAGCCTGTTTGACCTGTCCTATAAATACGTGAAAGTGATTGATGGTGATTAAGAAAGAGCTTTCTTGCTTTAGCTGACTCAGCTAGGCTTCTACAGCATCCCTGGGAAAGACTAGTTTTGGTTAATGCCACACAAAAGCAAAATGCAAGCCAGTAACACTTCATTGGCCCAATTCACCCTGTTTTAATGAGAACTGAAGGCTTATTAGGGAAATCACAATGAATAATTTAATAATGTCACTCCCATTTAACTAATAATTTAACCCTATGAGAGGGAACTAAGGAGGCAAAACAATAGAAAGGTCATTGAATAGAATCTGGTTTCATGTTCCAAATCTAAATTAAGAAATACGGAGCCTGTAGTTCTCAACTGAGTGTGATACTGTCCCCCAACCCTCTTCCCCACCCAGGGGACACATAGCAATGTCACCACTTGGTGGAGGTGCTATTAGCATCAGTGGGCAGAAGTCAGGGACATTTGGAAACATCCTAAACATCGAAAGACAGAAATCCCAATGCGGATGATCGCCCTCCCTTCTGCCTGGTGGCCAGCAGCGCGACTCAGGAACGGGCTTTGAGCCCCTCATCAGCCTCCCTCCTCACCGCTCACGGGTCCCCTCTGATGTAAGGCCCCAGCAGCAGTCACGCTCACCTTTCCCTGCTGGTCCGTTTTGACCTCCCAGCCCCGGGGCAATTCCAGCCGCGTATCCGCGAACATGTTGATGAAATTCACCAGGTCTCGGTTGTGCTGGTAGCGTTCGAAGTTGCGCGCATCCCGCCGGACTTTGAGGATCATGTGCTTCAAGCAGGTGCTACTGGTGAAGACTCGGTAGGCACTCTGAGATGGGGTCCAGGCAGATGGGGAAGGCAGTGGGGATTAGGAGAAACACAGACCAAGCATACTTTGAGCACCTTAATGGGAAGCGATGTGGTTGCTACACAGGGATTTACTGTGAGCCTTGAGGAGGAGGCCTTGGAAGCAGAGATCTTGCTCCAGAAGTAACCTGCCCACCGTGAACACACAGGGACCTCCTCGCAATCTGACTCTACCACTGCTCCAGCATCCTAGGACACTGTCCAACTCCCCTGCATCTCAAGTTCCCCTCCCCCTCCTCCCTCCCCAACCCACTCTGCCCCAGCCTGGTTCTGCTCCCCTGGATCTCCTTCTGACTCTCTGAGCATCTCCTCCCTTTCCTCCCTGGTTCCTCCTCTGACAGCACAGGTTCATCCTTGGTCTTCTTCAAAGTGTTGAAAGTGAAAGTTGCTCAGTTGTGTCCACCTCTTTATAACCTCATGGACTATACAGTCCATGGAATTCTCCAGGCCAGAATACTGAAGTGGGTAGCCTTTCCCTTCTCCAGGGGATTGCTCCTCTATTCATCTATATAACAGGGTGTATTAGTTAAAGTTCCCTGTGAATCTTAGGGCTGACCTTCAAAGGTCTGCCACTCCTTTCTATGTACAAACGTGACTGTTTGTAGGGGTTGGAAGATGAGAAGAAATGAAGAAAGCTTCAGGAGTTTCTAGTTGTGCCACATAACCATTTTATGCCACCTGGGGCTGGTGGGTGTGTGTGGTTCAAGGAAAGACTGTTAGCAGGCAGAGCAGGCTGGGGAACAGCTCAGAGAGCACCACTATCTAGCATTTCTGTCCTGCTTCGTGACTCACCCCTGTCCCACTGGGCAGCAGCTCTTGATCTAATCACTAGATGTCCAAGAGGTTTCCTAAATATAACCTGCTCAAAAACTAGTCCCTCCTCCCCTGCCACAGCTCCCATCACCTAATCAAACTACTGTCGAATGGGGACACTTAACTCAGGGGCACAAAGCAGAAAGGACTCAGACTTTCTTGGGTCCTCACCCTCCATCTCACTCAATCATAGTGGTCCCAAGCATGATTGAGTCCCTGAAGAAATATCTCCTAAGCTGAGTTGTTCTTTCCCTGCTCCCAGACCCTTTCTTAGGGAAGCCCTTGATTATTGCTCACTTAAGCACTGGAACCAGGTCTTAACCTCTCAGTCCCTCTCCCACAATTCTACCTGAGAAAGTCACCTCTCAGATTGTGTAACTGATGATAATGTCTGAGACTGCAGCTGGTTCTGGTTGCCTACTGAGGTAGATCCAGGCTCCTTTCCATGATGGACCAGGTAATTTGCTGCTATCCTCCACCCTCTCTAACCACCTCTGCCTGTCACCACGCTCCAGCCCCACTGGACCCAGTCCCAGGCTGAGTCTTTTCTCCCACTGCCAGGAGCCTCTGCCCTGTTAACTTTCAACGTTCAGGACTCAATCCCCTCAGGACTGCTCCCTGAGTGTCCAGAGCATCACGTGTGTTTCCATTTTGTTCTCCCAGATGACAGCTATGTCCTATCACATTAGACTCATCTTTGCACGTCTGCTGCCCAATAAAACAGGGAGCTTCTGCTGATCAGGTGTCACCTTAATCTGTCTTTACATCTAGCACCTAGACCTGTGCCTGAACCGCAGGAAACACATGTCAAATGAAAAAAGCAATGACTACAGTAATATCAGGATATCAGGGGGGCTTCCCAGGTGGACTTCCCTGGTGGCTCAGATGGTAAAAGCATCTGCCTATTGCCTGGAAAATCCCACGGACAGAGGAGCCTGGTAGACTCCAGTCCACGGGGTCGCAAAGAGTCGGACACAACTCAGTGACTTCTCTACTACTACTGCTACAATGTGGGAGACCCAGGTTCGATCCCTGGGTCGGGAAGAGTCCCTGGAGAAGGAAATGGCAACCTATTCCAGTACTCTTGCCTGGAAAATCCCATGGACAGAGGAGCCTGGTAGGCTACAGTCCATCGGGTCACAAAGAGTTGGAGATGACTAAGTGACTTCACTTCACTCCCAGGTGGCACTAGTGGTAAAGAACTGGTCTGCCAACACAGGAGACTTAAGACTTGGTTCGATCCCTGAGTTAGGAAGATCCCCTGGAGGAGGGCATGGCAACCTACTCCAGTATTCTTGCTTAGAAATCCCATGGACAGAGGAGCCTGGCAGGTTACAGTCCATGGGGTCGCAAAGAGTCAGACACGACTGAGTGACCGAGCATGCATGCATGCCAATATCATGTCATTGCTTTCTTGACAATACCAAAAAAAAAAAAAAAAAGAGAGAGAGAGAGAGAGAAAGCTAAATATGTAAAAATCACATTAACCATAAGCAGGGAGTCGGACACAACTGAAGCAACTTAGCAGCAGCAGCAGCAGGTTATTTGATAAACTAGTTATATGAAAAGGAAACCTATTTATCTATTTTAAACTTTCTTTAATGAAAGTGATTTTATAAAATGATTCAGGTTGAAGGGAATCTGTCAATTTCCTAATTTTGTCCCTTAAAAAATTTAACTATAATAAAAATGCACCTTTGTTTCTAAATACTTTCACTGACATTAACCCATTTGAATCTAACAAAAACCCAAAGAAGATATAGCATTCCTAAATCTAGCTTTTATCCTTTTGGGGAGACTCACAGAGAATAAAAAGGAACCATCTTTTTTCTCTTCCTGTTCCCTGCCCCCACCCCCACCCCACCCCACCCATCTTAAGACTCTATGCTTCCACTGCAGAGGGCAGAGGTTTAATCCAGATGTGTATAAGAGACAGCCCCACCCCCTTGCCTGAGTTAGAAAGCTACCCTCTTTAATCTGTCCAATGACTTTGCAAAGTTGTGTTTCGGGTCTTGCCAGAAGCCAGGCCAGGCCCCCTCTGTGTGTGGGAACACTCACATAATTGGCGTGCAGTACAGTGAAGAACTCAGGGTTGGTGATGAATTTGACCGCTGGAGACTGTAGCAGCAAGGTGATTTTTTGTGAATTTACTGGAGAAAGTGACCCATCTCTTCTCAGATCTGGAAGAAGTGAAACAAAGCAACTGAATGCATTGGAAAAAGATCCTTTCAGTTAGAGGACTTCTCTTTTGTGGCACTAGCAGCCTACAAGCCTTCACCAGCATTGCTGGAGAGGACGGTTGTTTTGAATGGTGATCCAACCAGGGTCACAGTGATGGCCAGGTGTCCCATCTCGTGTCTCAGTTGAGACTCATTATTTCCCAGAGTACGCCAGTGTAACTTCAGCTGGATCAAGTCCTTGAATAACTCATCCCTTTTATCCCAATGAATTTTTCTTATTTTCCTTACCAGTTGCTTACCATAGCTATGTCAGTTTGTTTGCAGAAAGGATCACAATCCTTCCTCTCCCTTCATCCCCATCACTCTGAGACTTTGCAGCCTCTCCCCACGTTAAATCAAGCTGGCCTTGAGTTTTGCTTTAACCAACAAAATTTGCCAGAGGTTTTGAGCCAGGGTTTTGAGAGGCCTGTAGGTCCCTATTTACTTTCTCTCTCTCATCATGAGAACAGCCTGTACAAGATGAAAAGCCATGCGGAGCAGGGACAAGCCACCCTGGCTGAGGCCACTTCGGGCCAGCCAGCCTGCGGCCTGTTCCACAGGAGGCACGTGTGAGCCCAGTGCCCTGAGGAATTACCTGGCAGAGCTCAGTTCAAACTGCCCACCTGCAGAACTGGGGCGGGGGGAGGTTAATGCATGGCTGTGAGCTTCAGATACTAAGCTTTGTGATAATTTGTTATACAGCAAATGCCAACAGATCCAATACCAAACCCCAAAAGGAATTTTCTCTTACTTTTCCCTCATATTTCCAATTATTCCACCACCTTACCAAATCTCTCTCAGCAGTCAAAGGAATTAATAATAGAAAAACTTTAACTAGTCAGTTTAGTTAATATATCTGATAAAATGATTAGAATGGAGGCAATTAAAATTGTTGGTGGAACTATGTATGTGTATTTAAAAGAGGCCATGAAAGTATCCACTCTTCTGCTTTTCAGAGAGAGCTGAGACCTGCAGGACGTGAAACATGTGGCTATTTGCTCAGACTGTTCTATACCTGTCATCTGCCATCATTTACCCAGTTTAAGAGATCTGGATTATCAGGATGTCGCTATGATAATCTTATCCTATTACAGGTATAAAAAATAAAAACCAATCTTTTCATTGAAGACAACTTTATGGTGATCAAAGGGGCAAGGAGCAGGGGAGGGCTCAATTAGGAGTTTTGGGTTAATCACTATATAGATGCTTCCCTGGTGGCTCAGACAGTAGAATCCGCCTGCAATGTGGGAGACCTGGGTTCGATCCCTGGGTTGAGAAGATCTCCTGGAGATGGGCATGGCAACCCACTCCAATATTCTTGCCTGGAGAATTCCATGGACAGAGGAGCCTGGCCAGCTACAGTCCATAGGGTCACAAAGAGTTGGACATGACTGACTAAACATATATATAATAAAATATAACATAATATATAACAGGGATCTACTGTATAGTACAGGGGATTATATTCAATATTTTACAACAGTCAATAAGGAAAAAGAATATGAAAAAGAAAATATATGTGTAAAACTGACTCACTTTGCTGTACACCTGAAACTAACACAACATCGTAAGTCAAAGGCAATGGCACCCCACTCCAGTACTCTTGCCTGGAAAATCCCATGGACGGAGGAGCCTGGTGGGCTGCAGTCCATGAGGTCGCTGAGGGTCGGACACGACTGAGCGACTTCACTTTCACTTTTCACTTTCATGCATTGGAGAAGGCAATGGCACCCCACTCTAGTACTCTTGCCTGGAGAATCCCAGGGACGGGGGAGCCTGGTGGGCTGCCGTCTATGGGGTCGCACAGAGTCGGACACGACTGAAGCGACTTAGCAGCAGCAGCATACTTCAGTTAAAAGCAAACAAAAAAGAAGCCAATCTCAGGCTTTTCGAATATTTACATCTGAGTTCCACTCAGGCACATTCAAAGAAATGAACACCAGACCCCCTAGTGGATGCTGATGGTATTTGGTAAAAAATTTTCCTGAGTGGTGGTGTATTTAAAATCGTAAGACCAATGGAAAACCTCTTTACTGCCAGGTTCCTCTCTCAGGGGGGACTGTATTGATATTTTATTCTAAATACAAACAAGTCTTATTCCTATTGTTGTCACATGGCTCCTTGGAAGGAGACCTTGAATTCTTATTGCATCTTTTACTTACAAGTGGAAAATATCCTTAGGACACCAATAAATAAATTTACACGACAAGAAATGATTAAGACACTGAAAAAAATCACCTTGATGCACAAGTACAAGTTCTCTTCACTGTGAATCCACTTTTCCTTTACATTCCTGGTGAGACACTTCTGTCTGTTTTCACCCTGCTGGCACCAAGCATCTTTCTCCTCCTGGATTTTGCCCACTTCCCTGCTCTCCCTTATCCACCCTCCATCCCATCGGTATCTGCTGGCCATACCTAAGCTCGAAGATTCAGCCTCTGAGTCACTCCCACCTCCTCCACCGCCTCCTGCTGGAACTGGATCACAAATTTGGCTACCAGAATCTTCTTCAGGCCTCTCTGTAGCAATGGTTCGCTGAATATTTTGATACCTTTGCATCAGAAAGTGAAAAGACAGGAGTTAACTTTGGTTTGTTGGCTTGTTGAGGGGCTGATGCTCTGAGTCAGGTAAGTGGGGAAATCTGTAAAGAATTGTCTTGGATGTCAAGAAATGTCAGGAGAGAAGTGCTAAAAATTTTCCCAAGATATTTCATGTGCAAGACAAGTATCTCCAGGTGATTTGACTTCGTTTGTTTTGTAAGCTATGATGAGTTTCAAGTATGGTGACTTAAAAAAAAAAATCAACACACAAAAAATCATTATAAAAAACAGCCTCTGCCCTGCATTAAACGAAACTGGACTGAGTCTAAAATAATGGTGTGGGAAGGAACTTAAAAATATTACAACTAAGATATCAAATCACCTCTCTTTGATTGTGATA
Organism: Cephalophus harveyi; assembly: GCA_006410635.1. Classification (NCBI taxonomy): domain Eukaryota; kingdom Metazoa; phylum Chordata; class Mammalia; order Artiodactyla; family Bovidae; genus Cephalophus; species Cephalophus harveyi. The sequence goes on from SJYT01049721.1 coordinate 16,967, forward strand.
AGTCTACAAACTAAAAGTTCTACTCGTTTTTATTTGACAGTTAACTGGTATGACTAGGAAAGTGAAAGAAAGTGAAAGGGGCTTCCCTGGTGGTGCAGAGGTTAAAGTGTCTGCCTGCAATGTGGGAGACCTGAGTTCGATCCCTGGGTCGGGAAGATTCCCCTGGAGAAGGAAATGGCAACCCACTCCAGTATTCTTGCCTGGAGAATCCCATGGATGGAGGAGTTTGGTGGGCTATAGTCCAGAGGTCGCAAAGAATCGGACACGACTGAGTGACGAGGAAGTATGACTAGGAAGGAGTGTGCAAAGATTATACACTAAAAGATGCAAACTAATATATATAGAATGGATGAACAACAAGGGCCTACTGTATAGCAGGGGGAACTATATTCAGCATCCTGTGATAAGCCATAATGAAAAATAATATATATATATATATATATACACACCCTGGTGGCTTAGATGGTAAAGCGTCTGTCTACAATGAGGGAGATCCGGGTTTGATCCCTGGGTCAGGAAGATACCTTGGAGAAGGAAATGGTACCCCACTCCAGTACTATTGCCTGGAAAATCCCACGGATGGAGGAGCCTGATAGACTACAATCCATGGGGTTGCAAAGGGTCGGACACGACTGAGCGACTTCACTCACTCACTCATACACATATGTAGAGCTGAATCACTTTGCTGTACAGCAGAAATTAACTCAATATCATAAATCAACCATACTTCAATAAATAACATTTTTAAACATAAAAAAAAAAAACAAAACACTGGCAGACAAATAAATGCTTTCAGCTTATATGAAGGTTCCTTTGAGTTTTCTTCCCAAGTTGGAGAATGAGTCAGTAGGCCAATCAGTCACCTAACTGGGTACTTACTAAATATTCACTGACTCTTCCAATGGGGCCTGCTCTGTGCTGGACTTTCAGACCAAAGAGAAGACTGGAATATAACCTCACTCTCTGAACACTCACAGTCAGGACAGAGCAAAAAAGGGAAAGGCATGTAGACCGTGACTCTGGTGCTGTGAACATGAGGCCCTACATGTGTTAGAGTTATGAACGGGGACAAGGAAACAGCCGAGGCACATGTATTCTGAAGCCAGCGTATGGACTTATCAGGGAGCTTGGCTTCCCTGGTGGCTCAGACGGTAAAGCGTCTGCCTGGAATGCGGGAGACCCGGGTTTGATTCCTGGGTCGGGAAGATCCCCTGGAGAAGGAAATGGCAATCCACTCCAGCACTCTTGCCTGGAAAATCCCATGGACAGAGGAGCCTGATAGGCTACAGTCCATGGGGTCACAAAGAGTCGGACACGACTGAGCGACTTCACTTCACTTCACTTCAGGGAGCTTGGAGGGAAGGTACACAGAGGAAATAAAACATGCCCACGGCTTCACCTGAGAGAACCTTGAGAAGCTTGGTGGTGGCACCAGGATGTGTAGGCACTGGGCAGGGCCAGGGAACCAGCACAGCGGCAGAAAGCACCTAGTGGCATCGGAATCGCTTACAGGGCTGGTGAAAACAGGCTGTCAGGCTCCACTCCCAGAGTCTCTCTGACTCAGTAGGTCTGGGGATGGAGTGATGGGAGGCAAGCACGTGCATTTCTAACTAGTTCCTAGGTGATGCAGCCGCTGCTGCTGGTCCAGGGATTGACTTTGAGAACTGCTGCTGTACGGACTGGACAGCTGCTGAGAAAGAGGCAGATTCAGCTCTACACTGACCCCCACCTATGTGGAGTGCATGGGAGGAGAAAAGCCTGGAGTCGGGGAGAGCAGCTGAGAACTACCGCATCGGTCCAGGCTGGAGATGCCGAAGCCTGGGCCCAGGCAGGCGTGGTGTATCATGCTGGTCTCTTAGGATGCTCCTGGGGGAGGGGAACACCCACATATTGTAGGGATACTAAGATCACCTACGCCTGCCTACCTAAACCTCCCTGCCTGCCTAAACTACACCTGCCTAAACTATACCTAAAGTATACCTGCCTGCCTAAGCCTCACTGTGTTTTGTATGCAGGTGTCCAGCTGTCTAGTTCCTCTTTGCTTGGCTTCCTTCCTCCTTCCTGTGTGACCTTGACTTTGCCTGATGTCTCTCAGCCCACTGGTGCACAGGACAGGAATTCTGCCTCCCTTTTCCTCCTGGCACAGTAGGAACGAGAGAAGGGACTGAACTTAAGAGATCTTTAGCAGCCAAACTGTAATAACTTTACATGTAGACTTAACAGGATTTGGGGCCTGGATATGGAAGCTGGAGAAAAGGGAAGGAGGGCTTCCGCTTAGAGCAGGTGGGTGGAGGCACCAGCCATGAGGAAGACCAGGTGGGATGGGCAGGTTGGCAGGAAGACTTGAGTGTGGATTTGGACAGGTTGACCTGGAGGTTCCAGAGGACACACTAGTGACCATAGTCAGGGGAGCATTGCTATGCGGGTCACGTGCTCAGAGAAGAGATGTGGCAGTGGAGGAAGAAGTGTGAAGAGAAGCGGGACCAGCATTTGTGGAGCAGCGAGTAGCCAGTGCAATCCAAGGTAGGGGCATAGGAGATATTGTCACACAGACAGGGGCTTCTGTGGTGGCATTCCGAAGACCAGTGACCTTTCTTTGACCTTTAAAGAGGAGTTCTGGGGACTTGCCTGGTGATCCAGTGGTCTTAAGACTCTATGCTTCCACTGCAGAGGGCAGAGGTTTAATCCCTGTTGGGGGAACGAAGATCCTTTATGCTACTTGGCCAAAAATAATACATAAATAAAATAAAAAGGAGTTTTGTTTTCTAGTGTGGTTTCCAGACTACCTGCCAGAGTGATAATTTGGGTGATTATTATAATTACCGGAGAAGGCAATAGCAAGCCACTCCAGTACTCTTGCCTAGAAAATCCCATGGATGGAGGAGCCTGGTAGGCTGCAGTCCATGGGGTCGCTAGGAGTCGGTCGCGAGTGAGCGACTTCACTTTCACTTTTCGCTTTCACACAATGGAGAAGGAAATGGCAACCCACTCCAGTGTTCTTGCCTGGAGAATCCCAGGGACGGGGGAGCCTGTTGGGCTGCCGTCTATGGGGTCGCACAGAGTCGGACACGACTGAAGCGACTTAGCAGCAGCAGCAGCAGCAGAACACCAGGATGTGTAGGCACTGGGCAGGGCCAGGGAACCAGCACAGCGGCAGAAAGCACCTAGTGGCATCGGAATCGCTTACAGGGCTGGTGAAAACAGGCTGTCAGGCTCCACTCCCAGAGTCTCTCTGACTCAGTAGGTCTGGGGATGGAGTGATGGGAGGCAAGCACGTGCATTTCTAACTAGTTCCTAGGTGATGCAGCCGCTGCTGCTGGTCCAGGGATTGACTTTGAGAACTGCTGCTGTACGGACTGGACAGCTGCTGAGAAAGAGGCAGATTCAGCTCTACACTGACCCCCACCTATGTGGAGTGCATGGGAGGAGAAAAGCCTGGAGTCGGGGAGAGCAGCTGAGAACTACCGCATCGGTCCAGGCTGGAGATGCCGAAGCCTGGGCCCAGGCAGGCGTGGTGTATCATGCTGGTCTCTTAGGATGCTCCTGGGGGAGGGGAACACCCACATATTGTAGGGATACTAAGATCACCTACGCCTGCCTACCTAAACCTCCCTGCCTGCCTAAACTACACCTGCCTAAACTATACCTAAAGTATACCTGCCTGCCTAAGCCTCACTGTGTTTTGTATGCAGGTGTCCAGCTGTCTAGTTCCTCTTTGCTTGGCTTCCTTCCTCCTTCCTGTGTGACCTTGACTTTGCCTGATGTCTCTCAGCCCACTGGTGCACAGGACAGGAATTCTGCCTCCCTTTTCCTCCTGGCACAGTAGGAACGAGAGAAGGGACTGAACTTAAGAGATCTTTAGCAGCCAAACTGTAATAACTTTACATGTAGACTTAACAGGATTTGGGGCCTGGATATGGAAGCTGGAGAAAAGGGAAGGAGGGCTTCCGCTTAGAGCAGGTGGGTGGAGGCACCAGCCATGAGGAAGACCAGGTGGGATGGGCAGGTTGGCAGGAAGACTTGAGTGTGGATTTGGACAGGTTGACCTGGAGGTTCCAGAGGACACACTAGTGACCATAGTCAGGGGAGCATTGCTATGCGGGTCACGTGCTCAGAGAAGAGATGTGGCAGTGGAGGAAGAAGTGTGAAGAGAAGCGGGACCAGCATTTGTGGAGCAGCGAGTAGCCAGTGCAATCCAAGGTAGGGGCATAGGAAATATTGTCACACAGACAGGGGCTTCTGTGGTGGCATTCCGAAGACCAGTGACCTTTCTTTGACCTTTAAAGAGGAGTTCTGGGGACTTGCCTGGTGATCCAGTGGTCTTAAGACTCTATGCTTCCACTGCAGAGGGCAGAGGTTTAATCCCTGTTGGGGGAACGAAGATCCTTTATGCTACTTGGCCAAAAATAATACATAAATAAAATAAAAAGGAGTTTTGTTTTCTAGTGTGGTTTCCAGACTACCTGCCAGAGTGATAATTTGGGTGATTATTATAATTACCGGAGAAGGCAATAGCAAGCCACTCCAGTACTCTTGCCTAGAAAATCCCATGGATGGAGGAGCCTGGTAGGCTGCAGTCCATGGGGTCGCTAGGAGTCGGTCGCGAGTGAGCGACTTCACTTTCACTTTTCGCTTTCACACAATGGAGAAGGAAATGGCAACCCACTCCAGTGTTCTTGCCTGGAGAATCCCAGGGACGGGGGAGCCTGTTGGGCTGCCGTCTATGGGGTCGCACAGAGTCGGACACGACTGAAGCGACTTAGCAGCAGCAGCAGCAGCAGAGTTATAATTACAGCAACTGGAGCAAAACTGAAATCTGCATTTGTAACAAATCTTCAGATGGTATTATCTACATTCAGATGGTATTATCTACATACTCACTGGTCTGAGGTTTTAGTTTACCTAAGGAGACTCAGCCACTCCTTCCTGACACCTGGCAGAATGATGGCTTTGCCTGCAGCAGTTACTGGGAGGCATTCCTGAGAAGGCCTCTTATGAGAAAATGTGGAAGGACAGGAATGAGCAAAGTAGCAGAGAGAGAGAAAGGCTTATGTGTGTTTAGCCCCCACATGTCTGTGGCAGGGAGGATGTAGGGAAGGTGCAGGCTGTTTGTCTGTGATGTTCCTGAGTTCTTGCTGGGACTCAAGTAGTGTGGCCTTGGGCAGGGGTGGGGGGTTACTCAGTGAGCCCCTGAGAAGCTGCCCAAGGGTGTAACCTTGACCTGGGGGAGGAGTGAGGCCTGCCAAAGGCCAAAGGACCTGCTGTCAGAGGATCCCCTGAGCGGCTCTAGGCAGGCTGCATTTTCCAAAAGTGACTCAACTATATTTTTTAGTCCACAAGCTCTTCCAGAATCTTACCATTCTCCTGTTAATATTAAGAGGTCGAATCAGTGTCCCCTCCCCTTCAAGCTGGGAAGGTCTTCCTGGATGAAGAGACAATAATGAAAGTGACAAGTGTGATGGGTTACAGGAGCCATGCTGTGAGGAAGCCCAGGCAGCTCGGAGAGTCCACACGCAGGTGCTCGGGGTGACAGCCACAGCTGGGGCCCCAGCCAACAGCCGGTGTCCACCTCGAGATACGTGCCTCTCCAGCCCAGCCACCATCTGACTGCAGCCATGAGACACCCCAAGAAGGAGTGAGTCTCACCGAACTCAGCCCACCACGATAACCATGAGAGAGGATGGCGACGGGGAGGGCAATGGTGTTAATAACCAATTACTGGTGTTTACACCGCTAAGTCTGGTGGCTTGTTCCTCAGCAACAGACATCTGGAACAGGGCTTGGACAAAGCTCATGCTGTGGCCTCTCTTTTCCTTCCCGAAGTGCAGTGACCGCAGAAGGGAATTTTAGTGAGTTAATATGACCTTATTTGATAAAAATGTCTGAAATTTCACAACCCGCTCCATATGTCCTTCGTTGGACCTGTGGTATCCCATACCTTACTAGGTCAGCAGCCTCAAAACCCAAGTGCCAGACCCCACTCCTGGCCCTTGCTGGAGAAGGGACAGTCCTGGAGAAGCAGGCCACAGAGCAACTCAGGGAGGGTCACCCAGCGAAGGCCGGGCTGTGGCCTCAGAGGCCCTCTTTGATCTGAAGATGAAAGGGGCTCAGAGAGCTGGTTCTCTTCTATTTCATCAAGAAGAGTCCTTCAATAACCCCCTCACATTTTATTTTTTTTTCAGTAAAAGGTTAAATATTTATACTGCATAGAGTTTATGGAAACTGATAAGAAAGTCAGCTGGAATGTCTAATTTGTAAATGGACACACAGAGGAACACACACAAAACCAAACGAGAAGGAAGAAAACAAAACAAAACCCTTCAGGAGCCAAGCCAAAGCAGCCTAAACAAAAACCAAGCAAACTAAGCTTGTAGGAAGAGACAATTCTCACAGGAGGAGCTAAAATTGGTAAAAGAAGAGCTCTTGAAGCAGAAGTAGACCCTCCCTCCAAGAAGTGAAATGTAAGATGCACCACAACACCAGGAGAGTTGCTTAAGTCAGTAAAAACCCACCAGAAGATGATAAGGAAGGGAGGGCGCCATTGCTGGCAGAGTGAATCTGCACAATCACTTTAAAAAATACTCAAACACTGATATCAAATACTGAAACCACATGGATTTCCCTTGGCCTGCTGTTTTGGGAATATAACCCAAAGGAAACATGCTAAGACAGTCCTAACATTTTACATGCCCTTGGGTCTTGCCCAAAATAGTGATAAAAATAAATATCCAACAATATGACAAATTAACTAAATTACATTCATTCATTGGAACACTATCACTTAAGTGATAACTTTAAGACTATGTAGCAATATGAAAATGCTAATAATGTAGTAAGTGAAAAATGAATATAAAACTATATCATCATTTTAAATATACAAAGACTGTGCATATGGAACTTGAAAACTTGAAGACAGTTTAATCTTTTAGAAAAGCTAATCCTTGGGGTATAGGATTATAAGATCCTTCTTTGTTTTTTTCCATATTTAAGACTTCCATTTCTCCATAGTGTAATTTTATCCAGATAACTAAAACATCAAACTTGAGTTGACTATTTAAAATCAGACTATGTATTTATATTTTTGGTTTGTTTGAGAAGTATTTGTGAAGAAGGTAGAGTTAGTTCATTCGGGATATTCTGGAAGTGCAGGAATTAACTTGGGAAATTGTCTTGTACTGAGTCCTGGTAAACTCTGGCCCCATCCAGCCACTGGGAGGAGGGACACAGAAAAATGAAAAAGAAGGTAAGGACAGTACCAGCGGCGGGCACGGTGCCCCATCAGTAACGGGGCTGCAGAGGAGGCGGCCACTGGCTCTGTGTGGAGGGCTCTGGGGAGGTTTCAGGGCCAAACAACATTAGGTTTGGATCTTTGTAGGATGGAGACAGGTGCCAGGTGGAAGGCAGGTAACGAGGGACTCCCTTGCAGTAGGAGCATGTGGCAAAGCCACCAAGGCCACTTGGGGAGTGGCCGAGGGCACCTGGTCAATGCATACTACTTTGTCAACTCCTTATTTTGCAGTGCACATCTCTTTGCACAGAACATTTGCCTTTCACAATCACCCTTCCAGAAGTCAAAAGAAACTCCTTCTTGCAACACTGAGAAGTATTTCCATTTTGCTATGAGACAGTGATGGGTGTCAATTTCTCCTAATAACTGTAGGCTATCAAACAAATGCCCCCTATGTGTGGTCACATCTGTACCACACATAAGACTGTGGATAAAAGACTGACTGTATACTTTGTGTGGCTGCTGTTATCAGGCCAAATCATTGAAAAACTTTAAGTGCTTGAAGGCAATAGGCTAAAATAAGCATTGAAGAGCCTGGATACTTATCTCAAGGTTATCTAAGTTTCCCTAGGTAGGATTTTTCACAAGAAATAAGCACTTTCTCAAATTGCTCGATTTCTTTATCTGTCCAAGTGGATGCAGCAAATACAGCTTCCTGTTCATCAAAGTCTGGCCTTTCTCAGCATGTTCAGCTCCACTGGAGGGCACAGGGCTTTATACACCAAAGCCTGCACACTTCTCTAGAGGCCTGGTTAAGGATGTATTTGGCTTCAGTGGCAACCCACTCCAGTATTCTTGCCTGGAGAATCCCATGGACGGAGGAGCCTGGTGGGCTACAGTCCACGGGGTCGCAAAGAGTCGGACACGACTGAGTGACTTCACTTTCACTTATATTACACAATCTGAACATCATGAACAAGCTTCCAAGTATTTTTATGTCATGAGTCAAGGTGTTTACTTCTGCTTCTGTTTTGTTTTAGTGTTTCAACTGGATCTCTCATAGATATAACCTGATGGTGCTCTCCCTGTTTCTTAGTCTGATAAATACTTTCAACTTATCAGGCTGGCAAGACAGACCTTGAGGCTATTTCTGCCTATGGCATCTGAACACGATCTCTATGTAAAATGAGCTTGCTGTGTTCCCTGCATTTTTAGTTGCAAACACCATGAAAGGACACTCCCATGGCTTTTGGTACATTTATATACAATATGTTCTTCCTTGTACTATAATTTCTTTCTGTGGGAATAACTAGAGAAATATGCTGCCAATGAAAATACTTCATGGTTCTTAATAATGACACTCAGATATTGATGGGGAGAAATGGAAAGCAAGTGTCTTCCAAATGCTCATGTGATAAAAGAATCCTCGCGATTTTCACCTAAAGCATCCTCCTCTGCCTACAACATGAAGAAGGAAATGGCAACCCACTCCAATATTCTTGCCTTGAGAATCCTATGGACAGAGCAGTCTATGGGGTCACAAAGAGTCGGACACGACTGAGCAACTAATGCATGCTGTCTGCAACAGCAGTAACTAGAAGTTCAACTTTTTTTTTTCTGTTTATTTCTAATAGTATTAAATTGTCCATTTTTTTCTGTAGTATAGAGTTAACTTTCAAGGGATGTTTGTTATCCATAGCTGTGTCCCCCAAGTCCAATTATTTATTCTTTCTCGTCCCTCTCCACCTTTTTCCTTTACTTCACACTAGCAAGACATCAGGTGGTTATAAACGAAGCTGAGCCTGCAGTTTGCATTCCTGGCTACTAATAGTATCTAAGAGCCATTGTTGCCCTGATCTTAAAGGAGCAAGATGTTGAGTGTGATGCTCGTACTAGCTTACAACATGGGACAGATGCTATTGAGGGTTTCATTTGCATGTTGAAAACAAAATGACATCTTTACATACTAAAAACTAGTAAAGGGCCTATGTTTTAGACAAAACAATTCTAAAAGAGTATTTTTAAATATTTCATTTTCTATGATGAAAGCTGTTTAAGAATGTATATTTCTGAGTATGTAGCAATTATGGGACTGGAGTAGGCATGAATATAGCAAATTATGAGACAGCTTTTTCTCCGGCAGCTTTTAGTATTCTGTTAAACCTATCCTTGGAATGTTTTCAAACTGTTTCCAAAGTGTTTGTGTTCCAGACCTGTTTGAGATTCTTATGACAGAGATGAATGTCTGGCAGAAAAATGTGCATCCATGTATTATTTGCTTACAGTTTCTGAATGGTTCCCGGAACATTGACACCCTCAGTGAATACCTGGGTGGGGGGTGGTCCATGAGCCCCTGGCTAAGAACCACCTGTGTTTGAGCCTGGGCCATCAAAGTGTACAGAGGACTCCTCATCTTTAAATGACACTCAGGCTTAGCTGATATCCTGCTGCTGAATTATAAATTTAGCTTTCCAAGTACTAACTATGAGTTGGTTAATTACTTTGAAGTTTCCTCATACAATCTGAGCAGAAAAGTCTAAGAGGGAATTTCATTAATCGCCCTTCCCCTTTTCATGGTTTCTAGGGGCTCACTGCATGCTGGTCACCCACCGCCTGTTGAGCTGCTCCATCTGCTGGATGGATCCAGATCTCCGCATCCCGTCGGGGGTGGCTGCTGCTGTGGGACGCTGCCAGGTGGTTGTGCGGTTCACGTGGTCCACATAAAAGACCCGCCCGTGGCTGTCAATGCGAGCTTCCCAGTCTAGCGCGTGATAAAAAGGCAAAAAGAAAAATCAAGGACAAACTACGGATCCATGTGAAACAGACAAGCACTTCCAGGTCTTCTGCAGGTAGAACTCACTGCTGGTGACTTGCTGAAGACCAAGAACTGCCCAGAGTACTTGTGTGACCTCTGAGGCATTGGCATGGAGTTGGTGTGCCAGGAAAGAGCCCACGGGACTCTGATTCTCTACTGGACCATTTGAGACAGTAACTGGGGTTCCTCAAATATGACCTATGTTAAAATTCTAACAATTTCTAAAGACAAAGTCAAATATTTATTTCCTTCTTTAAAAAATTCAATCTTGTCAAGTTTCTTGGCTACCAAGTGACAGCTGGAAGATAGGAATGTCCTCCAGCGAAAGCTGACACTCTGATGCTGAAAAAAGTCCTTTCTTTGTTAAATCTGATGGAGGATGGCTGGTTAGGAGGGAATAACGGCTCCTCTTAAACCCAGGTTTGACTACAGTTCTAAAATACTGCATGTAGGTGCAGCTTCCTATAACCTCTAATACGCAACAGCCTTAATTGATTGCCTCTTCAGAGAAAGAATGGAAAGATTTGACCCTTAGAAACTAAATTCAAACCATCCTTTGATAAGTTGTGAATTCATAGTTTATGTTCAACCTATCTGTGGCTGCCAAATATTTCTTGACCAAAACAAAACCAATCATGACTATTAACTAGCATCAAGCTTTTTAAGTATCTCTTTGTTGATAAATAACCATCCCAAACAGTAGAGGGAGCCCAAGATAAAGATAAATTCTAAAATTTAAACAGCAGCCAACTAAAAGGTAGAAGCACAGATGATACAGTCCATGATATACATAGGGGCCAAACTGGGTGATAGGATGAAAAAAGTCCTTAAAACTGAGAGAGCTGGGAGTCACATGTACACACCTGAGCTTAACGAAGATGAGTTTAATGTCTGCTGTACCAGAGATGGGCAAAGCTTTTAGAGTCTACATGTAAAAATATGGTGGAAATAACAGCTTCATGATAAAGTTATGCTGAAAAATAATAGGGGCCGAACTGGGTGATAGGATGAAAAAAGTCCTTAAAACTGAGAGAGCTGGGAGTCACATGTACACACCTGAGCTTAACGAAGATGAGTTTAATGTCTGCTGTACCAGAGATGGGCAAAGCTTTTAGAGTCTACATGTAAAAATATGGTGGAAATAACAGCTTCATGATAAAGTTATGCTGAAAAATGAGTTACACTAAAGAATAAAATGCAAAAATGACTGCAAATGAGGAAAGCTATTCAGCCTTTTAAATGAGAAAAGCCATAGCTTTTGGGAGTAGGTCAGATATTTAGCAATTTGGTTGAAAAAGTATCATTCAGGTAATGACATAGCAACTCTCAATTGTTTTTAAAATGAAAAAATACATTTGGTTTAGTTATGGTTTGATGTGTGCATGGTTTATCTGTTTGTGAACATTATGGCTTATGTTTGACATTTACCTGCGGGACTGCCAAATAATGCCCAAGGAAATCTAAAATACCAGAAAATACCAAATTCAGCTTATAAGACAAATTGAAAAAAATATGTAGTCACGCTGTATAAATATATTCTAGAAGATTTTGATTAAATTTGACTACTAGATGATTCAGCTGTCAACTGTTAGTCATAAATGTTAATTAGCTCATTGATGGAATTGTGTATTTGTGTAACTACTGGGTAATTAATTGCAAGCCAAACATTAAAAAAATTCAGTGATCCCCAAACTAGCAGCAATTGGGCTTTTTTTTTTTTTTAAACCCAACATGACTGTCATCCAACAAAGAATGAGTGTTAACCTTTGAAGAGTATCATGCTACTTCATTCACTTGAACAAACACCTCCTTTTACTATGAACTAGAACTATGAACTATGAACTAGAGATCCAGCCAGATCCTGAGGACACATTGCTGACTAACACACACCCCTGCCCTCCAGGTGCCCCATAGTAAAGGAAGGATTCCTTCAAAGACAAGACTCCAGTCTCATGGATTCTCCAAGGAAAAGAACTGAAGTATGGTGCAATGATAATGATGATTTCTATGAGTTTCAGTATTTCCAAATTGCTCACAGAAAAGAATGTCAAGCCAGACAGGTCCACTTGTTAATATATTAAACATGTGGAAGGCAGAGGGCTAATTAAACCTCTCATAAATATTCTGAAAATAATAGCTAAGCATAATTAGAGATTATAAGTGGGTTTTCTGGGTTGCTTTGTAAAGAATTTACTTTCAAATACTGTATAAACCATATTGCATTAAGAGAAAATTTCTGAATGGAACTTCAGCCTCAGCATGTCCAATGCACTTGGCTTTGTGATACCAAAACAGACTCCTGAAAAGGATACCTTAATGGATGACCTTGGGATAGTAGTCATTCATGTGCATCCATTCATTTGTGACTGAGGGATCTGTCATATATTATACTATATATTTTCCATGAAGTCTAAGAACAATGTAGAGCCTAATAATGTATCCTACTTTAATTATTATACTCATGAAACCTATAAATTTTACTTTCACATTAACAAGTACAATATCATGTTTATAGTCTAGGCCTTTCTCTTGAACTTCTGTCACATCTCACTTCCTTCTTGACATCAATTACTGGATGACATTTCATATATAACATGATCAGAACCAAATTTCAGCTCTTCCCCACCCAAACCTGCTCTATCTGCAGCCTTCCCTTTTTGTCTCGTTAAATCCAGGTTAAAACTCTTGGGGTCATTCTTGACCCTTCTCTTTATTTCATACATCATATCCAACCAGTCAGTAAATCTACCCACAAAATATCTGTCCAGAATCTGATCACTTTTCTTCACCTCCTCTGCTCCCTGCTGGCCCAAGTCACCACTGTTTCTCACCTGCAAGAAACTTATGCTGGGTCTCAGGCTTCTCTTTTTTTCCTCACAATTTAATGTCAATACAGAAAAACTTTTAAGTCCTAAGTCAGACAATGTCAAGTCTCTTCTCAGAAACCTACAATGTTCCCCTTTCATCCAGAGTAAAAGCCAAACCCTTAAGTGGTCTACAAAGTCCTATGTGAGTGATCTGGGCCCCTGATAGATCTCTTTACCTGCTGCTTCCTCACTTCCTGAATCTGCTCCAGACACACTGACCTTCTTGCTGTTTCTCAAGCCCACCAGGCAGGCTGTTCTATTTGCTCAGAAAGTTCTTCCTTCCCAATACTTGGGAGGATAACTCCCTTACCACCTTTAAGTCTAGCTTCCAATGTTGCCTCATCAGTAAAGTGTACCCGACCACCCTTTTTAAAACGGCAAATCGGCCATCAATATACACTCCAGATTCTCCTTCCCCTGTTCTGCTTTTGCTTTTTCACAGCACCTAATACCTTCTAATGGCTACATTATTTTTTCATTTATTCTTTTTATTCTTTATTATCTGTCTCTGCCAGTCTGGACTGTAAGCTCCTTGAGGGCAGGGATCTTTACCTGTTTGCCCTACCTAAAACAGTGCCTCACACAGGATAAGTGTTCAATAAATATTTATCCAATGAAAAACTATCAGGGATGAATTCATCCATGTACCACATGAAACTATTTAAGAAAATTTAGCTGCTAGCTTCACTATCAACTTTTCTAATATTTTCCAGTGTTATATGGACAGAAAATTGAAACCTGTCTGGAAGAAATTTATTTTCACTATCAAAAGCAGCTTATATAAAGCAATTCTTTAAAACAGAATACATTATACTCATTTATAATATTTGTATGTATAACTAGTTATTACTCTTGCATGGATTGAAGGTCAATTCATGTGCATACTCACTGATAGGTTTTTTGATGTGGAGAAAATGTTCCTTTCTTGGAGAGAAAATGTTATAGGTATTTTTCTAAGTCAGAAGTATCTCTAGTGACATTTATGGAATATCCATAAATCAATGTATAAAGAAAGAAATCAGGCATCAAAAGTTAAAGGACATAATGCCTATCTTGGTCTCTTCCAACAAATACAGTGTTCCTTTAAACCGGTCCACATATTAAAAACACTGTTTTATCACTGATAAATTACAACTGAATAGGAGAAGACTGGTGTAGATGTTAAATATATCATATTGTCAAGAATAGATTAATTAAAGAGTAAGTCTTTCTTCTTTCAAAACTGTAACGGGTTAATGTAAGCACAGGCAAAAGAATGTAAAGAAACACTGATTCCTTGTATCCTGGAAAGATTCTGCAGGTGTAAAATTTATCAAATTTTAAAGGTTATCTTTGCTTGAAAAATGAGTTGAAACCAAAACAGGGATGTTCTAGAATTCATGAACATATGTGATGCTAAGTGAATATATAATATCTGGGGTGTCAGTTCCTTCTTACAAACATAATAATGGAATATTATAAGGGCAAATTACATTGGGACAATATCTAGAGATTATCTAGTCCAAATCTAGCATTTAGCAGATGAAAAAATTAAAATTTTACAAATAAGAAAACTGAGTCTCTGAGAGATTAAGTGATTTTCCCAAGTTCAAATAACCAGCTAGATAATTATTAATTACTGAGAATGTGATTGAATTCTACCCCTAAAGATGATGTTTTGCCTGGAAACCTCTAAGAACTATAGATAAAATTTGCATCTGTCACATATGGGTACAATTTAGAGTAAGGAAAATGCAAGTTGAAATGTTTTATTATGTGGAGATGCTTGAACCATAAATGGTCTCATGGAGAATAATAGGATTACCCCATCTTGAACTGAAAACTTTTAAATATAAAATAGTAAAATTTGTGAAATAAGGGTCATGAACAGTTTGCAAGGACTAGTCAAGTCTTGTGATGAAATGCTCTCCATTTCAGAAGTTGAGGGCTACTGAAAATACTGGGTTATTTATTTGAGATCACATCCTGAAACCATCTGACAAAAAAAACCAACCAAACAATTTTTAGGCACCATAATGGTTTTTGATCACGCTGTAAGGTATAGAGTGGGGGAAGAGTTTGGATGTTTATATACAAAGTTCATACTGACCTGCTTAGATTTGATAGGAAGAATTAAGACATAGATTTTCAAAACTAAAGCTTACTTGGTGGAAGAGGCTCATCGATTGTTGGGTAGTGATGATGTTCAGGCCTCAAGGAAGGAAGCTGGCTTACTGGCTGGGAACTATGGAGTATAGGACATTCACCTACGGACAAGATAGTCGAGATATTCAGATTCATTCATTGCTGTGGCAACATCATCAAAAAAGCGTCTGTAAAACAAATTACTGCAAGAAAAAACCCCAAAGAGTGGGCAATCGACTTTCTGGTTCTTTGTCAGTTTGTGACATTCAGAACCATTCATGAATGAGTGAATAGAGGGAACTATTTTTTTTTTTTTAAATCAAATAGTCAAAACATTTCATGGTTCTGATTTGTACCATAACAGATCAACAGGTAGGATTGGGGACCTAAATTTTCTTGAAGGGAAGGTGGCATCAGAAAGGGACCTAGAAGAAAATGAGCAGAGCCTGAGATTAGCCCAGGAAAAGAAACAGGCCTGTTGGAGGGAAGAACAGCATTTATAAGGTCCCATAAATTTTTGGGACTGTGCAAAATGACAGCTCCTTTTTCTGATAGATTTCATCTGAGGGCTGCCAAGAGGCTGTGTTTCAGATTTTGTGTTTGGAATGAGACTCTTAGCTGCTGCCATTTTAAGATGGGGTTAAGGAACTGATGGGCCAAGAAGGTAAATTCTTATTGTATGAAACCTAGTGGCGGGGGTGGGGAGCCAAGGACCTATGGGATCTTGTGATTGTTTCAAGTTATTCTGAGGAAGAAGCAGACAAACCAGGGTGTTCTGGAAAGAGAAAAGACAAGAGACGAAGGAAGTAGGTAAGAGGCAGGAAGACTGAGACAGGAGAACTTGAAACATGGAAGTGGGATAGAAGGAAGCGGAAAGACAGACATGGAGAAATTTTAGAAATAAACATATCCACAGAATGCATGGCCCAATTATGACAGACACAGCTCATATTACTGTCAGGCAGACCTATGATGAGCTGAATAGTGTTTTAAAATGGAGTTCCTATTTCATGATGTCTTCAGGTCTTGGTAACACTGCATGCAGAGGGGCCTCCAGTATCAGCAGTTTGGGTCACATAATCAGAGTCAATTGCTCTTGGTCTATGAGGAGCTAGAAAAGTTCAGGCCATGAGCCAGCCCTCAGACTGGTAACCCCCATTGCACTCCATCCTGGATTTCTCACAATAGCCCCTATTGGCCAAAGGACAAAGGTCAGGCTTCTTCTTTTGCCCTTCCATGGCTGATGCAAATATCAAGTGTTCCATTATTCCATGGTCCAAAAGAGACGAACTGTGAAAACCAGTGGTTAAGATCTTTATGGGAGCTCAAATTTCAAAAATATTTCTCAGAGAGTCCATAGGAAAGGATGATTATTTCTTTTTGCTCTAGATCTATAGAACTGACTTAAAAACATAAGCAGAAGTTAATTAGGAAGGAAATTAAGTGAATTTAGCCGTTTAACTCCTTGAGCTAACGGGAAAACAGAAACAGGAATGTTTTCGGGAACAAAGGGTCCTTTTAAATATTAAATATATAACATCATTTCTTGTGCAAACTCTGGTGTGTGATTCACGCCCCTGGGGTCCTCAGAGGATAAGGAAAGTCAAGGAAGGTGCCCCTCCCTCATGCCAGCATATAGCTCCTTGCAAACTGACTCCTGTTGCAAAGCCTGGCTTTGTGTTTAGTGGATATAACACTCATGTTCATATTTATATGTGCTTAATGTCAGAAACTGAAAAAAAAAAAAGAGAGAAAAACAATGGTACAGTTGTTATGTCACCAGCTGCTGTGTTTTAAATTTAGTTTGTTAAAAAAAAAAGAGAGAGACTTACCTTGTTGTAATTAATTCAACCAATCAGGTTAATTACTCCTCCAAGCTAGTGGAAACATAATAGTGTCGCTCGCGGGGTTAATGGAGCTGACCCCACCTTCCCGTGAACCCCAAGCAAATGCAATGATGTGACTGATGCATCTCAGCCAACGGAATGGAAGCAAGAGGAAGCAAGCCACTTCTGTTCTGCACGAGGCCGCAGCTCCGCACCATCCCCCTCACCTCAAACACAAAGCAAGGGTCAGACCTGCTAGAACTTCTGAGAAGGAAATGTATTCCAATTTAAAAGGGAGCCTTGCTGCTCATCTACCTGGAAGAACCTTCACTCAGAGGCTGAGCACTTCATAGGAATCGTCTCAGTTAATCCTTCCCAACCCTTTAGGGTATGTTCACTTTGCACCCAGTTTACACGTGAGGTTTGGAGCAGTTAGGTAACTTGGCTAAGGTGTCATGGATGGGAAGTGGGGAGGCTGAAGCCAGGGGAGCCTGATGCCAGAGTTGAGTTCATAATCACATTGTTGTTGTTGTTTAGTTGCTCAGTCATGTCCGACTCTTTGTGACACCATCGACTGTAGCCTGCTGGGCTCCTCTTTCCATGGGATTTTCCAGGCAAGAATACTGGAGTGGATCGCCATTTCCTTCTCCAGGGGATGTTCCTAACCCAGGGATCGAACCCACCTCTCCTGCTTGGCAGGCAGATTCTTTACCCCTGCGCCACCTGAGAAGCTGCCCATAATTGCATTATGTTAGTTTTTTTTTTTTTTTCCATTTGATCTGAAGGTTTTTAAAAACCATTTTATGTTGAGGTTAAAAAAAGAGGCACATGTGGAGGGAAAAGAAACACAAAGTAGATGAAGAAGACATCCTCCACAAACTGCTGCCGACGCACCCGCGTGGCTGTGAGTACAGCTCACCTTCCTCGGCTAACCTCAGGAAAGAATTTGCAATCTGCAAAGTCACAGTGAGGGGAGAAGTGGGCACGTGTGCATATAATCAGGCATTCGTGTTTCTTTTGAGCGGGTGCTCTTGGAAGCGTGGTGCTGAGCGGGGGACAGATCCACCACTTTGACTCCATTAGCCCGGGGACTCCCTACCAAGGGAGAGGAGAACTGCTGTAGAAGTCACGTGCCAGCACAGGTACAGCCTTCAGGACATCAACAGTCCTTCCCAGGAAGCCTCGTTTTGCCCCTAGTAATCGCTATAGTGAAGCATATGTTCTGAACTTTTTTGGAGTTTACAATCTGCAAAACATTTCAGGAATCTAGAAATTTCTTTAGAAACATAGACTTCCACTCTGGCCCTGAAAAACTTTTTCATCCTTTTGGTAAAGGGGATGGGTTCCCCACTGCTGGACTGTTAGACCCTCAAAGGCATGGGCAATATCTTTTTTTAAATATCAATGTATACTGAGTCAAGTTTCAATTACCCATGTGTGGACTGTCTCCTATCATTGGAGACATGGGTACAAATATACCCATTGGCTACAACAGATTGACAGACTATAAATCAGCCTTGTAGCTATATGGTTCTGGGGTAAAAATGGTTATTATACTTCTAAAGGTAAAAATGTTTTTTCTTTCTTAAAAAACACCCCTTTGATGAGAAGAGTTGCTTTGGTTTTGCCTCTTGACCTACAAAGCTTAAAATGTGTAGTATATGGACCTTTATGGAAAAAGTTTTCCCATCTTTGGTCTGAAACATCTCTGGTACCTCCCAGTTGTGCCCTCATATGGGTATATCCCCAGATTGCCTTATGATATACTTATTTTTAATTCTATTGTAATTATTGAGTCCCTTCCACACATAGCATCTGACCTAGAACAAACAAGAGACTCAAAACACCCCATTAAAGAAAGGGATTGTCCACCCCATTCTCATACTCACAGGTGCTTTTCCATATTGTACAGTATGTCACTATGGTTTACTGTATGGCACTCTGGTTTTCTTCCTGTGTTTCTTTGTTACCAGTTTCCTTGGGCTTCTCCTTACCCTATGTGTCACTTTCTCTTACCCTTTCTTTCTCCAAAATGTAGAATTAAGTACTTTTAAGTACTTAAAATTATTTCTTTTACACTGATGTACGTTCCTATAAAAATTTGCAGGTGCCAGGTATTTGCTTAGCAGACATAAAGAAGATATGAATTCTGGCCCTTGATGAGCTTACAATCTAGAGACAATACCACTGCATTTGTTTGGAGGCTAATTTAAACAAATTAGAACAGCAAAATAGCAGAATCTATATTTTTTGCTCTTAAAACAGCTGAATAATTTCATATTATCATGTGACTTTTAAGTTATTTCCCTCAATGTCACTGTCACTTGACTGGCAGGTGGTTCCCAATTCTGGATTAGGAAATGCAAGTTAACTTTATATATGCTTCCACAGGCATGACTAAGAAGAAAGGTCTTTGGTTAGGACACAGAATACATTTTTAAACTAAAAAGGGCACCTGTTGGATTAGAATCTTACTCGAGACAAAGTGATTTACACATTCATGGTATCCTTCCTTTGCATTAGCCAAAATAGCTCCCCAATCCCACAAAACAACACAAAACAAAACCAACAACAATAACAGAATCAAGTAGACAGAAATCATGACACATACATGTAGGCTATACATATTCATATGTACACAGGTTAAATTCTAAAACAGGTAATATCAATGTTCTTCCACTTATATTAACATTTATTGCTAATCTTCATAAGTTGTGGGGAGTCAGCAGATATTGACATATTACCCACTTAATGTTGATCATTTTCTGCTCATATCATTTGATACTAGCTTTGATGCTCTTGCTGCTGTCAAGACTGGAGGGTAATATGTGCCCTATAATCAGTGATTAATTAAAACAGAGAAGCACACATACAAGTACACGCTCACATCCAACTAGTTGCCATTCCTGGGGTGTATCTGAGCGGTGGTGGGGTGTCAGCTACCCACAGTCTGGAATACTGACATACACATATACACATGCACACAGGTAAGTACAGGACAGGCACACGTGGCCACCGCGGCAACCTTATTTGGGACTGATCCTCGCCCTCTTGGTTTTAAACCATGTTGGTGAGACCTGCGTCCCCCTCGTGGTGGTCCTATTCTCACTCTGATGGGGTGTGAGGTCTAACCTTCTCTCCGACTGCTCGGCCCTGCCACGGGAGACTCCAGACCTTCCACGGTTCTGGCCATGCTCCCATCGGGGGCGGCCAGCTCGTCTTGCCATGGCCCTGCGCCGTTCGCCGACTCCGGGTCCAGCTCTGGGCTCTGCACTGAGTCGGGCACTGACTCGAAGGCGCTGTTCTCCTCCTCCTCGTCGTCCTGCGAGGAGAAGACCGTGCTCTCGGAGATCTTGGCACTGTCCACAGAGGAGAAGCGGGTGTGGCTGGCGAACCTACTGCCGTTGTAGCAGGAGGGGCTGTAGCAGGAGGCGCTGTAGCAGGAGCTGCTGTAGCACGAGGAGCTGTAGCAGGAGGGGCTGCAGCAGGAGGCGTCGCAGCAGCTGTGGTCCCCACCCTGCCGCGGGCTGGAGTCGCTCTCGCTTCCCGTGCTGGGGAGCGCGTCGCCATCCGGGGCTGAGCCGTTGGCCAAGCCCGAGCGGCCGAGGGAAGCTGTGCCTGGAGTGGCCCCCTCGGGGGCCTCTCCATCCTCTTCCAGGGGAGGAGGCTCCGCGGCGACCGTGTCCACCTCGCTGAGCACATCCTTCTCCGAGGCATCCTTGAGGGTGGCCTCCTCCTCGGCCCCGTCGTCGTCGTCCGCGCTGCCGCCCTGCGCCGAGGGCAGGCTGTGCAGCAGCGTGTGGATGCGGATGTAGTGGGTCCGCGGCGTCTCCGGCTCACCGCAGGCGGACGCGATCACCGTCTCCAGCTCGGACACAGGCAGGGAGCACGGCCTGGTTTTCCTCTTCACAGAGGCCCGCAGGTGCAGCCTGTCCTCCCCCTGCCCCAGGGCAGACACGTCCCCCTCTTCCTCCTCCACCTGCTCCTTCTCCTCCTCCTGCCCCCCAGCCCGGCTCTCTGTGGCCCCTTCCTCAGCCACCGGCTCCCCAGGGCTGCGCGGGGCTTGACCGTCCTCCAGCAGCCCCGGTAGGGCCGCCTCCCCTCCCAGGTCCAGCCGCTCGGCCAGTTCTTCTGCACTTAGGGCGGGCTCTGTGTCCTCTGGCCCAGGGGCCAGCAGCTCCCCAGCCCCCTCAGGCCCCACAGAGACTGTGCCATCGTCGTCTCCTGCCTCCGTGGTACCTGCCGCTGCCTCAACCAGACTGGTAAGCTCCAGGCCCTCGATCCCTGGAGGGCCCACAGTGCTGCCCTGGCTCGGCTGCTCAGGCTTCGGGGTCCCTGAGGGCTCTGCTGCATCACACGGGGGCTCCCCACAGCTGCTTGCCACCAGGTTATTCATGGGGCTGTCCTGAATTTCCGCAGACTCAGGCTCGGTACTCAGGGAGATCTCCTCATCATCTGTGGACAAGAAGAAAAGGTCACTGCAGTGTAAGTCTACTCCTGAGGCTGTGTGAGCATCTTAGGGATTTCTGCCCTAGGATATTGCATGCAGGGGTTGATGAGCGTTTCCCATGGACCAAAGCTCTGCTAAAACCCATTCTGTAAGAAATGGTTCTCCTTATGCAATCACGATGTATCTGAGAATTCTGTTTCAAGGGACTTCATTTTTTGGTCAAAATGCCCAAATCCTAGTGCTACCTGTTCTGGGCACAAAGTAGGTGCTCAATAATGTCTGCTATTTGGAAGACCTCAGATGAGAGGTGGGGTTTACAGTTCCTTGTTGGCTTCAGGCAGGGCTAAGTATACTAGTTCAGAGTGTTTCCTATGGCTGAGTCCCCCAGTGTGGCAGAGTGGGGTTCTTAGGTGACCACAGAGAAGGAAAGGGGGCAACCACAGTCATTCAGTGGCTCAGACCCGAAGCCTCCCAACATCTGGAGAATATTGAAGTGGGAAGGTAAACCAGGTCTCCATACCAAGCGCCCATTCACGGAGCAGCGACCATGGCTCACCTCTGCCTTCCCCTAGTTGCTCTCCTGGATGCCTGCCAGAGGTGGATTTCCAATTCAAGCCCTTGTGCTATCTACTCATTGAAGAAAAACAATCTCTCTGGTGCACTGTAAAGCTATTCTTACTGCTACACTGAAGGAAGAATCAATTTTATTTTCAGGATGTAGGGAAGGCTGGATGTGAAAGGATGAAACAGTCAAGTGTTTCCTTACAATCTGCTTTGTAGACTGGGCACAGAAATGCGCAACTTTTGTTTGACGAGGGGGCAGTGATAAACTCCAGACCTTGATTCTCAAAAGCCTTATTAGCTTTACTGGCAACTCATAAATGTTTTGCCAATAAAATTGTGACAACTCACAACTCTCGGCATGATCTCTGCCTGTGAGGGGGCTGCCAGAAAAGAGTCGGAGAGGGATTATGAGGCATCTCGTCAATCTTATTTGGGAATACGTTTTGGCTTGAAAAACTGAACACAGGATGATTCAAAAGTTTTCTGTCCAATTTACAATATTCATTTTTCCTGCGAGATTGTAAAAATCCACTGAGTAATCACAGTTTGACAGCATGACATGTATCACATTGATTCATTCATTCATGTATGCAATGATTCAACATCTATTGATTAAGTCCTGTGTGGGTGTGGGTTGTGTTAGTCGCTCAGTCATGCCCGACTCTTTGGGACCCCATGACTGTTTAGCCCACCAGGCTCCTCTATCCATGGAATTCTCCAGGCAAAAATACTGGAGTGGGTAGCCATTCCCTTCTCCAAGGGATCTTCTTGACCCAGGGACTGAACCTGGGTCTCCCACATTGCAGGCAGATTCTTTACTCTCTGAGCCACCAGGGTATTGGGAGTAAAATGTTAAGTTAGACGAGGCTCCATACCCATGTTGACCTCTTTGTCAATCCCCACTCTACTGTCTAACCCTCTACCTTTAGGTCACTGGAATGAAGAGGAGCCTGTCAATCAAGGAGACAACAGAGAGTTGTTCCCTGGCAGTTCTGTGGTTAAGGCTCCATGCTTCCACTGCAGGGGCCAGGGTTCAATCCCTGGTCAGGGAACTAAGATCCCATGAGTCATGTGGCACCACCAAAAAATAAAAATAAAAAGGAGGATAGCAACCTGGCTTGCAGAACAGATCACTGGCTTCTGGGCCTCAAATGGAGAAGACAGGTAGAGAACCACAAAACCTAGGACATGTCTGGAGAGAACCGTGATTATTATATTTTGGAGAAAGGAACCACTCTATGACACTAGGCTAGGACAACACATGAAATGCATGCCGAAATACCTGGGTGGATGGAGGAAGTGATCTCAAATCGGAACTGCAGCTGTCCACTCACATGATCTGTTGGAAGCCTACGGCCAAGGGTGTAGCTGACCACCCTGTCCCTAGAAGGAAATAAGCACTGTCACAGATCTGGTAAATACCTGTTCTCCTAAAGACCACACACTATGCCAGCAGGTGAGGCACCCAAGCCCAGGGAGGCCCTGATATTAGGAGGTGACGTCTGCTCAGGACCACACAAGATGGTCCTAAGGAAAAGATGGGGAAGTACATTTGCTCAATAGCAGTGGAAACTTCAATAATGTCCTTATCAAATAATCTAAGGCAGGGATTAGTAAACTACAGTCCATGGGCAAATGTGGCCCATCACTTGTTTTCATAGTGCTATGGGCTTTTTACATTTTTAAATGGTTAGAAAAAGAGCAGCAGAAGAGTAGCATTTTGTGACATGTAACAATGCTACGAAATTCAAATTTGTTTCCACAAATAAAAGTTTTATTGGAATGCAGTCATGCTTGTTAGTTTACTTCTTGTCTGGGCTGCTTTCATGCTACAGTTGCAAAGCTGAATAGTTGGGACAGAAACCATATGGCCAACACAGCCTGAAATATTTACTATCTGGCCCCTTACAGAAAGTGTGCCAATTTGTGTTTTAGAGAAAAAAAGAAGAAGAAAAAGACATGGATATCCTGTGCTTGCTTTTCCTGTGCAGGCTGACATTTTCAAATAAGCCCTTAATTATGCACAGGGCCAGCAGTAGATGCTTGTCTTGTAATAATCTAGCTAGCTAGCTACTTACCGCTATCTATCTATCTAAGGAAGGATGTAATCCTGATTCCCAGAGACCCTGTGGAATGCTTCAGAAAGAGACCTGCTGCAGAGCAGAGCAAAACAAGACTTGTGGGCTGGGTCCACTGGCCTGTGACTTCCAATTACACCAACTCCAGGGTCCCGCAGAGAGACTCTGAAACTCCTCCCTGGACCCTGGCACCATTCCCTCTGCTCCACCAAGGCAATTTTTAATTACTAGGAAGACAATTATCCAGAAAGAAATCAATCTGATAGTTTGCTATTATAGTTTCACCAACAATGCGGATTCAGCAGAATACAAGGTACCCTCCCTTGGCCTAAATTGGAAGAGTGACTACTCTGGGATATTCAGAAATGAACAAAGCCACTCTACCCAATAATAACAAAGACATATTTCAAAACCAGTTGTTACTTAGATAATTACGTATTCATCCCATTTATTCATTTGTGACATTCAAATAAAAAGGTAAATCACTGGCTAATAGTGTTTCAATGTTTCTTCCTAAAAACACTAGCACTGTGAAACAACATATATCCCAGGGGTCCACTGACTTAGCATTTCTCCTTGGTAAGCACTGATTTCATGTTTGGAGTTCCTAGGAAGTCCATTAAATAAAGCATTACATGCAGGAAAATGAGAACGAGCTAAAATATTGATAAGGGCTTTGGTCAATATTATGAAGTAGGTCTACAATGACCATAAGAAAGAGATCCTGAGCCCCAAACCTAGTTGGAATCAGAGGAGGCCTGAAGACAATATCAGATAGTGAAACCACTTTATCAACAAATATTTTGTGAGCCCCTGCAATGTAAAAAGTGCTGCCGGTGATACATAGCATGTAATGCATACCCTGCCTTTAAATAGCTTATACCCAACTGGGGGCATGAGACTGGTAAAGAGTTCTTAACTACATAAAGAGTTCCAGGCAGCGGTGATATTTCCAATATGAAGTTGAGCCGGGTGAGAGTAGAGGGCTTGAGGAGCGAGACAGTAAAAGGCAGATGGCTGAGGGCTGGGATATTACAGGCAAAGGAATCGAGGGCACCTTCCAAGTAGCCTTTATTTTAAAAGGCATACAGTTTGCTATTTATTTCAAAAATGAAGAGTTTGGAATCATTTAGTCCCTATGTGCCATGGACAGGTTTATGTTCTTTATGTATATTCTTGTTTTAGCAGAAAATGCAAAAATTTTGTTTGACACACAACTTAGCCTCGTAAATGTCAACTCTGCTATAAGGTTCTGATTACATGTCCTTGTATCATTCTAAGTATTGCACTGAGGCATATTCATGCCCAGAGAACCACAGACAGCTTTACACGTTTTCAAATATAGTTGCTATTACCTATAGAAATGCATATTATGTACAAGGATTTTTATCTGGTCAGAGGTTAGTGAGAACCCTGAATATTATTTATTTATTTATTTTAGTTTTTGACCACATTGCATGGCATGCGGGATCTTAGTTCCCTGATCAGGGATTAAACCTGGGCCCCCCTGCATTGGGAGTGTGGAATCTAAACCACTGGATCACCAGGAAAGTCCCAGGAACATTGAATGGACATGAATATATAGAAGATACAAAATGCAGGTCATATACAACTAAACTATGTGAGCAGCATAATTGTGGTTGTTCCATAAGGATTCATGCTTTTAAAATTTTACACATTTTATCAAGCATTTTCTATAAATACCTGCGTTTTTTAAGGCACTCTAGTCTAGTAACCCAGTACTTCCTCATTTTATGGAAATGTCACAAATGATTAAATCCTACACACAAGACAGGCATGTGAATGAAATGATATCCTTTGTGGTAAAACAGATTTTAATTTCTATCTTTACAGAAAAAAGTGCTGCAGTAAGGCCTTCTTTCACTAGCATCTTAGGAAATTTTACTATTGTGCATAAGTAACCAGAGGTAAACAAACAAGGGGAAAAAGAAGGGTCTGTTTAGAAAAATATCATAGCTTGAACAACATAGTAATGGGAGAAGCCAAGGAAACACAGCACCAGTATTTCAGTGTGAGTCTCTATGAGGCTATACTGTTGCCTTTCTTGGGCCTGGCCTGCTGGCTGATGCCTAGTGATACAGAGCTCTTGGTCAAGGTTTACCCTATGGCATGTCTTTCCAGGAGTCTTTGAACAGGCATTGACAGCTTTCCCAAAAAGCGCTTGATGATGGGGCGGCTCTTGGCAAACTTGTCCTTCACCTCAATTTCCAGCACATCCGTGGGCAAGGACACAAAGCTGAATTGCTGCAATGAAAAAACACATGACATGAATTAACTGTGAGGTGTGAGGGGTGGCCAATCCCCAGTCCATCTGCTTTGAATGATGTCATTGTCAAACGCCCCAACAGCAATCTTTCTCTCTCTCTCTCTACTTGCCAACCTAAGTATAACCACCTATCTCAAGGTTTTAGAAATGCTGTGAACTCTGTTTATTTCAGAAGTGAATAATGGCCACAATAAGATACCTCCTCAGTGCTTAAGAATAAGGTTCTTTTCTTTCTTTTTTGGCCATCTGGATTGCAGGATATTAGTTCTCTGACCAGGGATCAAACCTATGCCCAGGGCCATGGAATCTCTGAGTCCTAATCACTGGACCGCATTGGAACTCCCTAAAAATAAAGTTATTCTCTGACATTCAGATAATAAAATCAATCATAAAGGGAAAGAATGCTACCCAGGCCTCACCATACTTGACTGAAGTTATCAACATAGCTTCAGGAAGAACAAGCAAAACTCACAATTAGGGAAATGCACTTGGAATCAATATCATAACATTTTTTTTTTCATGATTATAATGGCAGAGATTTTTAAAAGTTTGATCATACACTGCCTTCTGGTCAGTGGAAAGAGATAAGAACTTTCACTCTGTATTTATGGAAATGCACATTGATTTGACCCTTGGTAAGGGAATTGGTAATATTTCAGTTCAGTTCAGTTGCTCAGTTGTGTCTAACTCTTTGCGACACCATGGATTTCAGCACGCCAGGCTTCCCTGTCCATCACCAACTCCTGAAGCTTGCTTGAACTCATGTCCATCAAGTTGCTGATGCCAGCCAACCATCCCACCCTCCGTCGTCCCCTTCTCCTCCTGCCTTCAATCTTTCCCAGCATCAGGCTCTTTTCCAGTGAGTTAGTTGTTCACATCAGGTGGCCAAAGTGTTGGAGTTTCAGCTTCAGCATCAGTCCTTTCAATGAATATTCAGGATTGATTTCATTTAGGATGGACTGGTTGGATCTCCTTGCAGTCCAAGGGACTCTCAAGTCTTCTCCAACACCACAGTTCAAAAGTATCAATTCTTCGGTGCTCAGCTTTCTTTATGGTCCAACTTTCACATCCATACATGACTACTGGAAAAACCATAGCTTTGACTAGACAGACCTTTATTGGCAAAGTAATGTCTCTGCCTTTTTAATACATTGTTTAGGCTGGTTATACCTTTTCTTCCAAGGAGCAAGAGTCTTTTAACTTCATGACTGCAGTCACCATCTGCATTGATTTTGGAGCCCAGAAAAATAAAGTCTACCACTGTTCCCACTGTTTCCCCATGTATCTGCCATGAACTGATTGAAGTGGATGCCATGATCTTAGTTTTCTGAATGTTGAGTTTTAAGTCAACTTTTTCACTTTCCTCTTTCACTTTTATCAAGAGGCTCTTTAGTTCTTCTTCACTTTCTGCCATAAGGGTGGTGTCATCTACATATCTGAGGTAATTGATATTTCTCCTGGCAATCTTGATTTCAGCCTGTGCTTCATCCAGCCCAGCATTTTGCATGATGTACTCTGCATATAAGTTAAATAAGCAGGGTGACAATATACAACCTTGATGTACTCCTTTTCCTATTTGAAACCAGTCTGTTGTTCCATGATCAGTTCTAACTGTTGCTTCTTGACCTATACACAGATTTCTCAGGAGGCAGGTAAGGTGGTCTGGTATTCCCATCTCTTTAAGAATTTTCCACAGTCTGTTGTGATCCACACAGTCAAAGGCTTAGGCATAGTCAATAAAACAGAAGTAGATATTTTTTTAGAACTCTCTTGCTTTTTCAATGATCCAACAGATGTTGGCAATTTTATCTCTGACAAAAGGTTCCTCTGCTTTTTCTAAATCCAGCTTGAACATTTGGAAGTTCACGGTTCACATACTGTTGAAGCCTAGATTGCAGAATTTTGGGCATTAGTTTGTTAGTGTGTGAGATGAGTGCAATTGTGTGGTAGTTTGAACATACTTTGGCATTGCCTTTCTTTGGGATTGGAATGAAAACTGACCTTTTCCAGTCCTGTGGCCACTGCTGAATTTTCCAAATTTGCTGGCATATTGAGTGCAGCACTTTCATACCATCATCTCTTAGGATTTGAAATAGTTCAGCTGGAATTCCATCACCTCCACTAGCTTTGTTTGTAGTGATGCCTCCTAAGGCCCACTTGACTTTGCATTCCAGGATGTTTGGCTCTAGATGAGTGATCAGACCATTGTGGTTATCTGGGTCATGAAGATCTTTTTTGTATAGTTCCTCTGTGTATTCTTGCCACCTCTTCTTAATATCTTCTGCTTCTGTTAGGTCCATACCATCTCTGCCCTTTATTGTACCCATCTTTGCATGAAATATTCCCTCAGTATCTCTAATTTTCTTGAAGAGATCTCTAGTCTTTCCCATTCTATTGTTTTCCTTTATTTCTTAGCATTGATCACTGAGGAAGGTTTTTTTCTCTCTGTGTGTGATTTTTCTGAACTCGGCATTCAAATGGCTTTATCTTTCCTTTTCTCCTTTGTCTTTAGCTTTTCGTCTTTTCTCAGTTATTTGTAAGGCCTCCTCAGAAAACCATTTGCTTTTTTTACATTTCCTTTTCTTGGGGATGTTCTTGATTACTGCCTCCTGCATAATGTCATGAACCTCCATCCATAGTCCTTCAGGCACTCTATCAGATCTAATCCCTTGAATCTATTTGTCACTTTCACTGTATAATTGTAAGGGATTTGATTTAGGTCATACCTGAATGGTCTAGTGGTTTTCCCTACTTTCTTCAATTTAAGTCTGACTTTTGCAATAAGGAGTTCATGATCTAAGCCACAGTCAGCTCCTGGTCTTAATTTTGCTGACTGTATAGAGCTTCTCCATCTTTGGCTGCAAAGAATATAATCAGTCTGATTTTGGTATTGACCATCTGGTGATGTCCACATGTAGAGTCTTCTCTTGTGTTGTTGGAAGAGGGTGTTTGCTATGACCAGTGTGTTCTCTTGGCAAAACTCTTAGCCTTTGCCCTGCTTCATTTTGTTCTCCAAGGCCAAATTTGCCTGTTACTCCAGGTATCTCTTGACTCCCTACTTTTGTATTCCAGTCCCCTATGATGAAAGGACATCTTTTTCGGGTGTTAGTTCTAGAAGGTCTTGTAGGTCTTCATAGAACTGTTCAGCTTCTTCAGCACTACGGGTTGGGGCAGAGACTTGGATTACTGTGATTTTGAATGGTTTGCCTCTGAAACAGAGATCATTCTGTAATTTTTGAGATTGCACTCAAGTACTTCATTTTGGACTCTTTTGTTGACTTTGAGGGCTACTCCATTTCTTTTAAAGGATTCTTGCCCACAGTAGTAGATATAATGGTCATCTTGAGTTAAATTTGCCCATTCCAGTCCATTTTAGTTCATGATTCCTAAAATGTCAATGTTCACTCTCGCCATCTCTTGTTTGACCACTTCCAAATTACCTTGATTCATGGACCTAACATTCCAGGTTCCTATGAAATATTGTTCTTTACAGTATCGGACTTTACTTTCATCACCAGTCACATCTACAACTGGGCACTGTTTTTGCTTTGGCTCTGTCTATTCTTTCTTTCTGGTGTTATTTCTTCACTCTTCTCCTGTAGCATATTAGGCACCTACCAACCTGGGCCAGGAGTTCATCTTTCAGTGTCATATCTTTTTGCCTTTTCATACTGTTTATGGGGTTCTCAAGGCAAGAATATGGAAGTAGTCTGCCATTGTCTTCTCCCATGGACCACATTTTGTCAGAACTCTCCAGCATGACCCATCCGTCTTGGGTGGCCCTACGTGGCATGTTTCATAGTTTCATTGAGTTAGACAAGGCTGTGGTCCATGTGATCAGTTTGACTAGTTTTCTGTGACTGTGGTTTTCATTCTGTCTGCCCTCTGATGGATAAGGATAAGAGGCTTATGGAAGCTTCCTTGATGGAGAAACTGACTGTGGGGGAACCAGGGTCTTGTTCTGATAGACGGGAAAATGCTCAGTAAATCTTTAGTCCAATTTTCTGTCAATGGGCAGGGCTATGTTCCCTCTCTGTTGTTTGACCTGAGACCAAACTATGGTGGAGGTAATGAAGATAATGGCAACCTTCTTCAAAAGGTCCCCTTCATGCACTGCTGCACTCAGTGCGCCTGACCCTGTAGCAGGCCACCACTGACCCACACCTCTGCTAGAGACTCCTGGACACTCACAGGTAAGTCTGGGCCAATCTCTTGTGGGGTCACTGCTCCTTTCTCCTGGGTCTTGGTGTACACAAGGTTTTGTTTGTGCCCTCCAAGAGTCTGTTTCCTCAGTCCTGTGGAAGTTCTGTAATCAAATCCCACTGGCCTCTGAAGTCAAAGTCTCTGGGGGTTCTCAGTCCCTTTGCTAGATCCCCACATTGGGAAATCTGTTGTGGTTCTTAGAACTTTCTTAACAGTGTGAAAATTTATTTGGTATAATTGTTCTGCAATTTGTGGTACTATTTATTGGCATTTAAATTACAAATTCCCTTTAACCCAGAATTATACTTCTAGGACTTTTCCTTCTGGATTAATTTGCATGAGTGTTCAAAATTATGTTTTTTATAAGGACGTTCAATGAGCATTATTAACCATCATAAAAGGCTGGAAAAATGTAAAAAATATCTAGCAATAGGAAGCCAGCTAAAAGGATCATAAATCTTTGAAATGCAGAACTCTGTTGGCATTAAAAAGAAATAGATAAATAAATATGCTCTGACATGAAATGACATATGACATATTAAGTGAAAAAAGGCAAGATGTGAATAAAAATGTGAAGAATGGGAACCCATTGGTACTTTGAATTGCAAAGAAAATGCCTTGAGGGTATGTGGCCTCCCGGGGGTGGGAGAGGGGGAGAAAGCAGATCTTTTTCATTCTCTTCTACACTATTCATTTTTTTATTCAGCATACTGTAGGACTTTTAAAACAAGAGCAGCAACAATTGAAGGAAGACTGAGATTGTCAGAAGATGGATGTTTTGGCCAGAAAGTGTAGAAAAGGAGAAAGAGGTAAATGCTTTCATTGCCCAGTTCAGACTGTCTGGGGTGGGGAAGATCTTGATGACACATTCAGTTCAGTTCAGTCGCTCAGTTGTGTCCGACTCTTTGCGACCCCATGAATTGCAACTCCCTGTTCATCACCATCTCCTGAAGTTCACTCAGACTCACGTCCATCGAGTCCGTGATGCCATCCAGCCATCTCATCCTCGGTCGT